>CM062627.1:36125801-36333301 GCA_025617555.3 Puccinia polysora
TTCCATTCAATCTTCTCATTTCTTTTGTTTCCTCTCTCATAAAGTCTTATTTAATCATTATCTTTATTTGTTCTAAACACAAGCAGAAAATAAATTTTGCTTTCTGAATCCTAAAAAAAATTTTTTCAATTGTATATTATAAACATCACCCAATTTTCAGGGTTCAGATTTGGAAATAGTGCTGAAATGGTTGATATAGGCAAAAAAATAAATGCTTGTTTGGATATGTGTTGGATTGATCTAAGCTTAAGAAAATAAATAATTTGCTCTCTGAACCCTGCCTGCCTTGATTGGCTTCCTGGCCTATGATTCCAATCTTCAAAATTCTCTTTAATTTTTTTATCATCATCCCATTTATCTGATCAGAACCAGGTGGTACCAGATCTTTCTTGTCAAAAAATTCAAACAGCTCATCCTAGTGGTGGTAAGTGAATTGGGGGATCAATTGACCACCAGTCTTCTTCTTGTCTCTCTACTCCACCCTCTTCTGTCTACTGGTGAGATCTGTCAAACAGTTTGTGATAAATCAAGAAGTGATGTGGTGGATATTAATTCAAATTCCCCTATCCATGCAAACCCTGATGGAGGGTCAATAACAATGATGAATCTGATTGCACTCATTCCAATACTGCTGCCCTGAACTCAAATTGCTTCTTTCCACACACTGTAAGATAGAGGATGTATATTATTGAATCTAATCCTCTCTTGATGATCATCAAATTGACTGGGTGAGCTTGCTATTGATTCAAAACTTTCTCTTGAATTTTTTTGCACTAATCACTAATAGGCAGGAAATTTATCTATCTTGGAACACATAAGATTTTGTAAGTTGCAAAACATGAAATTATAAAAGAAAAATTAGTTACAGAATCAAGTAACCCACAATGAGTGGTTTTGTTGGAATGGAAAAGGAAAAATCTTGAGCTTGGAGTACCAAGTGAATTTCAAGTGCAAAGATTGAATTGCTGAATTTTTGATAATTCTTATGTTCCCTTTCAAGTATCAGAAAAAAAACATGCTAACATTTTTACTGTCTAGCTGCTTCAGGTGCTAGCTGCTTTGCACAACTATTAAAATCATTTTTTCCTCAACAATACATACATAAACTTTCTCTTTCCCTCCTTTGCTGCTCCTTTTCCTGGAGCATACTGGTTTTCTTTTCCAGGAACTTTGGACTTTTTTTTACAGCTTTCCCCTTTGGATTTGGTCTAAATTGTTTTGGATTCTTCAATTTTTTCTTTGAATAGTTGTCCACCTTTGGGGCCAAGGCTTAAAATCCATGGTTCTTTTGTCAAGAGTGGTTGTTGTTGTGATAGCCATTATCAAGCTCAATTACCAAATCTATTAACTTCTGAAGGGAGGTTGTCTTATGTGCACCAACAGCAAGCTTTTAAATTATGCCTGCCAGTAAAACCTTTGAAAAATGAAATACAAGTGCTTCCTTGTTCAATTAGATGCAATACTGCAGTGTTTGAAAATGAGAGATATAAAATGAAACCCTGCTATTTTACTTCATAACTAGGTTTTTAAGTTTGTACTTGGTGTTTTTCAATTTTTTGGGGTTGCCAAACAGGGTGAACAGTTTTTTCTTAAAATTTTCCCAATTTTTTGGAATACAAGTGGGAATTGTATTTGATAACATTTCAAGGTAAATTTCAAACCATTCCAAGGCTCCACCGCCTAAGAAGGAAGAAGCATACATGACCTTGTGTCTGTTGGAGGGGAAGTTATTGGCCTTTTTTGAGACAATGATTTTACAAGACTGCAAGTAGGCTCTATGTTTATCAGAGTCTTCCCCGTAAAGTGGTCATGCTGCTTCATTCCTGGAGTACAAAAACTGGAACCACTTGTTTTATGTCGCAAGGCATTTTGGTTAAGATCCTTGATCAAAGAAGAGAAAATAGTCAAAGCTTTTGTCCTTGGGAGCACTAGTTCAAACCCTTGATCTACCACAAATAAAGGTTTCATTGGAAGAGTTTTTGCAATCTTTGATTTCCTTTCGAGGATCAGCAAGAGCATTGGGTTGAATACAAGAAGCAAGGTGATTTTTGCGGGTTTAAACAAAAGGAGATTTAGAAGAAGGAACTGGATCTAGGGTTTCTTGCGCCCATGAAGCACTTGATCTCCCTACACTATGAATATTATCATTTTAAGGGGTGAGGGCAGCGTTCCTGGTCAAGAAAGTATGGGAAATTTTAAAAGGAAATCTATATAGGGCACAAAATACAATAAATGAGTTGATTTAGTTAGTTTAATTCCACACAAACACCCCATGTACTATAGGGAAATCTTCAATGATTTTGAGCACAAATGAGGATACTGAGTGCAAGGAGTCAGTGAAAGATATCAATTCTCACTACAAATCGAGAACTGAAGGTTTGATGGCTCAACAAACAGAAAGAGGCATGAAGTGTTCCAATAGAAGTTAACCAAGACAAAGCTCAATGTGATGAATTGTCTTAGCAAAGATGTGAGAATGTATGCAATTGACTAACTGAGGAGAAAATCTTCAGGCAGGCATTGAAGCCTTTATAAGGTAATCCAATGGTGACAACATACAACCTGATTAATGTTCATCTACAGATAGGAAAATCTGATGCAATGAATGACAGGAACAGAATGGGAAAATGAAATAGATAGTACAGAGGCTTCCAAGGTTGTAGCGTAGGTGCAAGAAAATAGAATTTGAGATAACAGGACATAATGGGTGAGACATGGAATGAATAACATGTGGGGAAAATTCAAATGAATGGATGTAGTTTATGTAGGAAGGGGGGTAGTCCTTTGGTGGAAATATACAGTTGTTATGGCTATCTAAGTGTGAGTGCAAGGTAGTTGTTTCATGACCAAGAATGGAAGTCCAAGGGCTAATTATACCCAGGGGAAGAAGAGCAAGGCTCAAATGGATGTTTAACTGGATTAGAGTTAACACCCAAGATTCACAAGTATATACTGAGTTTCCAAGATTGCAAGGTTGTTATGAAATTTGCAGGTAGTAAGGAGAAGGCACCATTGATGTTTTAATTTATTTTTATCAAGCTTATGGACTGAGTTGGACGGTACCAAGGAAAGGGATATGTCAAAATGGTGAAGACAATGACCCTTAACCTTGGAGTGTGAACTTTTGCCCCAAAAAAATTGAAAAAATGGAAAAATAAAAATGGTTAAATAAAAATAAAAGGAACAATATACATAAAATAAATCCCTGAAATAAAATACCATAAAATATAATTTTTGAATAAAATTTGTTAAAATAAAATAAAATACAACCATTTTTTATATATTACAAAATAAATTTAATTGAATCAAAACAAGATTCAACTAAAGTAAATTGAAAAATAAATTTAACTCATATCATTCCATTCTATAATTTCATGAATTCATTCAATCAATCCCTAAAAAGAGGAATGTAAGTCCACCTCAATGAACTAGCCCTAAATAAAAAAGGCAAAAAAACAAGTTCAACTATTGTTAAGCTGATCCCATCATAAGAAGTAATAAGACTTCTTATGATTGGATCAGCCCAAGACAAGTTTGAATTTTTTAATTTGAACAGAAAAAGAATAAATCAAATCCCCCCAAAAAATAGGGCTAGTCCATTGAGGGGGACTTGATAAAAGTCCACCTCAATGGACTAGTCCTAAAGTAAAAATTCAAAAAAAAATTTCAACTTGTGTTAAGCGGATCCCTTCATAAGAAGTAAAAATTATCCTTATGATGGGATAAGCCCAAAAAATTTTGAACTGAATGACCAATAAAATATCATTCAAAAATCAACATAATGATGTTCAAAATTGAAGTTGGAAAATGTTTGGCTAATAAAACCAGTACATTTCAATCATCAATAAGCAACAGAAACAGAAAGATGAAGGAAGAACAGAGGATGAAGTGATAAAGAAGGACAACTATGAACCTAATAAAACCAGGTCACTAGTGAGGTCAGACAAAGAATGAAATTATGAAGTATAGCTGATGAGAGATATTGATCTATCTTGATGTCTGGGGCAGGGCTGACGGGATCGCTGTGGTTGGTCAATGAAGAATGAAGATTAATGTAGCTCGACTTGAAGAGGGGCTGGAGAGGGTTTGGTCAGATTGTTGAGTTGAATGATACTGAGAGCAGAATGAGTAGCATACCTGATCCTAGTCCCCTGGGTTCCGGTGGTGCAATCTCATGGTTGCACAAGGAGAAGAGACACCCAGGATCTAGGATCAGCAAGCAAGATAAGTTTGGGGCTGGTCGCTGGTCTTGAAGTTGGAGTTTCCACACTTGAGCTACTAGTCAGGTTGTGCGGGTTCTGCTGAATCAAGGTTGAGGTTGAGCAGCCAGTAGAGCGCAGCTTCTGAGACTGAGTTAACACAATAGAAGAAAGATGAGGAACTAATAAGAAGAGATCTAAAACCAAGACACAAAACACAACATTAGAGATCAACAAAAGATTAGTACACAGCACATTCTCAGAATTATCAGGAATCCATAATTCCAACATCCTCCCTTGCTGAGAATGTGTTCAGCAAAAGCCCAGATTTGATAGAGTTGTTACTAATTTGGTTCTGCTGAGAGTGTTGGTGAGGAAATCCGCCAGATTTGCTTGCAACAACACCCTCTTTATGGTGATTTTTCTTTTTTCAATATCTTCTCTGATGTAGTGGAATTGGAGTTCCATGTGTTTGGAGTGAAAAACGGAGTGATTTTCCTGATTCAGAGCTAGTTTGATGGCACCCTTGTTATCTTCAAAGAGAATAGACAATTTTGATCCGCTGTTGGGGAAGACTTGATGTATTAGGGAGTTTAGCCACAAAATCTCCTTCACAGCATTGGCCATGGCCTTATATTCAGCCTCTGTTGTAAACAGAGACAGTGTTGGTTGGCGCCTAGATTTCCAGTTAACCAGGTTTCCCATCCATCTGATGGAGATTCCTGAAACCAATCTCCTTGTTCTTGGACAGGTTGCCCAATCAGCGTCCGAAAATGCGGAAAGGGTCTGATTGTCTTGTTTGAAGAAGTTCAGCCCCCAGGTGGAGGTATTTTTGAGGTAGTTGAGGGTCTTTAGCGCAGAATTGAAGTGGTGGTGAGCCGGTTTATTCAAGAATTGCGCGAGTTAGTTCACGCAGAATGTGATGTCCGGACCAGTGCAGCAGCTCAAATGATTTAATTCCCCCATGATTTTTTGGTAGTTTTGATTTGATTTCTCAAATTTGTTGTGTTATTCATTGGTTTCAGGCAGCAATTTGCCACTTGGTTGGAAAGGAGTGGAATGCGTCTTGAACACCGGGAGATCTTAACTGGAAACCGGGTGTTGGATGTAGGTGCCTTGATGTAATTTGATACCTGTCAAGGTGACTTCTACATTCATTCCTAGCAGTAGCAAAGCTTGACCAAGATCCTTGATGGTGAATTGAGATCCAAGAGCATTGATCAATTCTTCCGGTCTTCTGCTGAAAATAGCTATGTCATCAATGTGGACGTAGAGCCAAGTTTCTTTGTTCCAGAACACACATTGATTGGCGTCGCATTGTTTGAATCTGGAATTGAGAAGCCAGTCGGTCAGAGTAGTGTACCAGGCAAAAGGCGCCTGCTTGAGTCCATAGAGAGCCTTCAGCAGCTTGAGCATTTTCCCAGGGGAGATTCAAATATTCAAAGGAGGTTTAATGTAGACAGTTTCTTTAATGGGAGCATTTAAGAATGCAGATTTGACATTGACTTGGTGAAATTTTAAGCCTTGAGACGCCGCAAAGGAGATGAGAACCCATAGTGAGGTCTTGTCACCAGTGGGTGAAAAGGTGTTGTGATAGTTGCAACCCCATTTTTGATGGAAGCCCTGAGCACAGATTCTGACTTTGAACTCAGTGATGCGGTTCCTGGAGTCCCGTTTAGTTCTGAAAACCCACACGCAGTTGATGGGTACTGATCCAGGGGTGAGATCAACTTCTTTCCATACAACATATGATATGAGATTGAGTTCCTCTACACGCATTGCTTTGATCCAATTGTTGCAATATTTTGAGGCTAAGGCTTCTTTGAGATTGGCTGGATCCTTGTATTCCAAGTCGCAGATGAGATACACTTGTGTTTGACCAATGGAGGAGTCATTGCAGCGAGGAGTAGAAAGAATGTTGTTGGGGGTCACTCAATCATAAGAAGGAATGGCCGGTGTTGGTTAGGAGCTGATGGGTGTGATAGAGGAGTCAGGATAGGAATGATTGGAGGGAGAGGAGGAAGTGTCAGCAGCAGCTTTATCCAGGATGGAAAGAAAAGCAGGCCTAGAATTGAAATCATGAGACTCAGAAGGTGGTAAGGAAATGGAAGGCAAGATGGCTTCACAGAAGACAACATTTGCTGATATGTATATTTTTAAGGTGACAGGATCTAAGAATCTGTACAAAAAAAAGTTGTTTACATATCCCAGAAATATGCATTTATTGCTAGTGGAAGCCAGTTTTGATTCAAGAAGTTGTTTTGGGATTAGGGAGTAGCCAAGACTTCCAAAAGGTTTGAGGAAATTTAAGTTGAAGTCTCTATTGAACCAGAGTTTGTAGGGAATGCTATTTGATTGTGTACAAGATGGTAGGAGATTGAGGAGATGCCTGGCTGTGTTGAAGGCCTTGTCCCAGTAGGTGAGCGGCAATTGACTTTGAGAAAGTAGACATCAAGCTTTCTGGAAAATGGAGTGGTTTTTTTGCTCTGCCAGGTCATTTTGTTGAGGTGTATAGGCAGGAGCATAGTTCTGAAATATACCTTGAGATGAACAGTATTCCTTGAGTGTGATGGAGGTGAATTCTCCTCCGTTGTCGGAGATTAGTTTTTTCACTTTCTTCATTGTTTGCCTTTCGGCTGTGGCGATGAAATTGATCAGTGCCTTCTCAGCTTCATTTTTTGACTTGAGTAAGGACACGGCCTTTAGTCCGGTGTGTTGATCCATGATTGACAGAAATTGAAGGTTGCTGGAGTGGTATTGGACAGAAAAAGGGCCCAATAGGTCGAAGTGTAGAGTTTCTGGCGGGTCTTTCACAGCCTTGAAGTGGTGGTTGAATGGGGTGGCTGTACCCTTGCATGTCTTGCATATTTTGCACATGACCTTGGTGTCCTTGTCGGGGAGCTTTAAAATCTTCAGAATTGACGGATTGGGGTGCCCCAGCCGACAGTGCCAATCAATCGCGTTGGTATTGGTTTTCAAGAACATACTGGGGTTCTCCTTAGGTGGCATAAATTTTACTCCACATAGTTTGGTCAGTTTGTTGTGACTGCTACCTACAAAGGAGAAATTGTCCAGAGTTGTCTCAATTCCTGAGTAACCGACCTTATTGAACACTGTCTTCTTTGAATTCAACTGAGTGAGGGATATCAATGACCAATTAAGCAATGGGATGAGAAGCACATTCTCCAAGGTCATTTCCTTTCCATTGTGATTCTTGATTATAGCACTGCCAACGTGAGTTGCTTTGAGACCGGTTTTGGGAGCACTGGTGCCAACTTTGACGGCAATAGGTTTGGGATCATGTAGATACTGCAGATCATTGAGAATGTGGTGGCTTGATCCTGAGCCTAGTACAGGTAATTGGTTGGTTCTTTGGAGAAGGGATTTATGAGGTAAAGTTGGGCGTTGAAATGTAGCTTGGTGGCTTCAGGTCCAGGCAGTTGATCCTTGGATTTTTGATTGGATGAATTAAGGTGTACAGCTGGCTTGGAGGAACTGTTGTCAGGGCGGAGTTGCAGGTGGAGAAACCAGCACTTGCTTTCAGGGTGTTTTGACAGTGGATTGTGATGGCCCTTTGAGCATGGATGTTTGGGTTGAGGACGGGATTTTGATTTAAAACCCATTTTGACAAGAGCTGTTGGTTTGGGAGCTTCATGATTAATATCCTCTGGATTCTTGCTTTGAGAGTTTTCAAGATGGTTGACTTTCCTCAGCTTGTTTAAGACATTGGTTGGATTCTGTAGGAGCTCATCTTTCAAGATTATTGTATTGACAATGTGGTAAAAGTTACTTGGGAGTTTCACCAATATTGTGTAGCTAGGATGTCAGATGGAACCTTGAGCTTGACAAACAATAACTCATTCATTTTTTTTCAGCATTCTTGGATTTATACTGACAGATCACCTTTGTATTGAAATCAGATGAAGTTGAGCCAGATAGGGCCTCAATTATTAGTGGATTTGGATGCATATCATTCCAGAAGGCTGTTCCAGATCGCGTGAGGATCACCGTTGTTTTCTTTGTTAATGACGGCATTGAACACCGTGTCCCCTAGGTGTTGAATGATTACATTGGCAGCTTTGAATAGCTTCTTTTTCTGAGGTGCATTGAGAGGAGAGGGTGGTGGTTCAAGGGCATAGTTGAGAATGCATATGCGTTGTAAGTAGCTTCAAATTAGGAGGCTCCATGAAGGGAATTTCTCATCAGTGAGAAGAGGAATGTTTAATTTGGTCAAACTCAAGGCTTCTTTGTTGTCCAACATGATTATTGTAACCTGGATTGGGACTGTAAATCTGAAGTTGGAAAATGTTTGGCTAATATAACCAGTAGATTTCAATCATCAATAAGCAACAGAAACAGAAAGATGAAGGAAGAACAGAGGATGAAGTGATAAAGAAGGACAACTATGAACCTAATAAAACCAGGTCACGAGTGAGGTCAGACAAAGAATGAAAGTATGAAGTATAGCTGATGAGAGATATTGATCTATCTTGAGGTCTGGCGCAGGGCTGACGGGATCGCTGTGGTTGGTTGATGAAGAATGAAGATTGGTTTAGCTTGACTTGAAGAGGGGCTGGAGAGGGTTTGGTCAGATTGTTGAGTTGAAAGATACTGAGAGCAGAATGAGTAGCGTACCTGATCCTAGTCCCCTGGGTGCTGGTGGTGCAATCTAATGGTTGCACAAGGAGAAGAGACACCCAGGATCTAGGATCAGCAAGCAAGATAAGTTTGGGGCTGGTCGCTGGTCTTGAAGTTGGAGTTTCCACACTTGAGCTACTAGTCAGGTTGTGCGGGTTCTGCTGAATCAAGGTTGAGGTTGAGCAGCCAGTAGAGCGCAGCTTCTGAGACTGAGTTAACACAATAGAAGAAAGATGAGGAACTAATAAGAAGAGATCTAAAACCAAGACACAAAACACAACATTAGAGATCAACAAAAGATTAGTACACAGCAATTTCTCAGCATTATCAGGAATCCATAATTCCAACAAAAATGTTATAACCTTTTATATTAATAGAAGTAAAAGATCAGCATCAGAATTACATCTTATACCAAACCCAAATGATGAAATGATATGATTTCTATAAATTTGAATAAAAATCCAGTTGATATTTGAGATGATCAACCAAAACAGAATCTTTCTTTTAATTCAAAGGGGAGGTTTTTGATACAATTGGAAGAGTTGGAATCATATCTACCTCAAATAATCAATGATCCCAGTGGTTATTGTTAACAAACAAAATTAAGATGGTACCCAACGGTTCTTTACACCCATTTTCATAGGAGTATAAGTACATCATTACTCCAATGAAATGAAAAAAATTTGCCTTGTATACATATCTGCTATGATTTGACCCATATCCAACTCTGAAAGTCATTTTGAAAAGGTAACCATTTCATTGATGTCTTTAAAATCAAGTCTTTGTTCAATCTTTTCTAGCTCTTTACTGGCACAATGAATCTTATCATAGTATTCCTGATTTTTTCTCAATGTTCCTATCATTTTCCCTTGGACTTTGAAGCATCCATTTTCATCATTCCCAAGTGATTTAGCAATGAAATTGAATCCACAATTGCCATCACCAACAGTATCCCACACCTCACCCAAGAGTTGAGGTAAGTTCTCAATTATTTGATTGAGGTATTTAAACTTTGATTAATACAATCAAAGCTCAATTAATTAAAATTCCAATCACATTTATGAAATCTATACTCACCAAATATGAGCTTCTGTTTGACTTATCCTGCAGGTCTTTTTCCTCAGAATAGGATTCCAATTCAAAATGAGGGTAGCCTAAGTCACTTTTGTCTCTTCCTCCAGGCTATGGAGTTTATATTCTGAGCCTCAGTAATTGGAATATAAAATTCATATCACCATCAGTTAATAAAATCAAAGAGATTAACACTTCTAAAAATAAACAACTTACAATTTTTGGTCTTATTGGTGCCCTTCTAAACCACTTTCCCCCCTTAAGTTCCTTGTTAGCATTTTTGAATACTGAAATCTCAAGAAATATTTTTTCAAACACTACTGGACTGTACAAATTTTGGCTCAAGCATTGGCTTAGAAACAAAATCTGTTGCATTCTTGACCAGGTACTTGAAAATTTTTGACTTTAAAATCCTCAGGTTTTTCCATAAGAACTGAACTGAGCTTATCAAACAATGGAGAAGAGTTGAGCACTTGATCAGTTTTAACCTTTCAAAAATCAAGATTATCAGTCATTAGGAAGTCCATTCAGTTATAATCAATTAAATACAAATCATGAAATATAAACCCTTCATCAAAAAAAAAATTCAAACAATCCAAAAATCTAAAAATACAACTTACCAAACTGGAAGTTTTACAGTCTAAAATTCACCAAGGATAAACATCCTCAGGCAAAATGGATCCTTTTGATGCTATTTGCTTTTCCTAATATGTGGGAACATTGCAAGCCCATTGTCTTTTAATATGGCTTGGTGCACACTTCACCATCATTACCACCCTTTAACTTCTCAAATTTTTCCCCAATGAGTTGAATTGCCTCAATGAAAAATTTTTATTCCAAAGGTATCATTTCTGTTTGAAGAGCTTTTCCTAGCTTCATTTTAGAGTTTTTGATCAACTCATGCAATTATTTGATTTTTCAATCAATTATTATATCAACGGTTTTCCACAGATCCAAAGTTTTTCCCAATGAACTTGTGAGTAATTGTTTGAAAGTAGCATGGGTCCCTTCTACCCAAGAGCTTTTTTTATTTGCATATTCAGGATGACACAATTTCATGCAGTTACAAAAGCATCTTTGATAGGGAAGAATTTATTTTCCATATACTCAAGAAAATCCTCACATTATTTCATGAAACACAGTATACATGTTTCAACATAGACAGTCCCAGCAGAGATGAACAGAAGAAGCAATAAATTGGCCTCATCTGAGTTCCACAGCATTGAATTCAGCCTCTGCCTTGGTTTTAGAGGCCCCATACTTGGCCCACAGAGACTTAAAAGGTTTACATCTTCCATAATCATTTCTGAATGAAAAATTTTCAATTTTCTTAAATATTTTTAGAAAAGTAACAAGAGAACAACTGTCTGGATGAATTGAAGATACTATGCTGAATAGCACAAATAAGAAATTTTTCAATATCCAACACAAAGACTTTGGGGAGCCTCTATGGATCATAAAAAAACTCCTTTATTGCATTCACTGACTAACTGTAGAACTCAAAAATTTCTTTTAGTAAAAAAAAAGAAGCCTTTGTAAAAAATTTCCATTTGGCTGTCATTCCTACAACATACCACCGTTTGACAGTAATCCTGGGTTTAAGGGCACTTTTCCCAAAGTGTGTATGTGTCAGCTTGCTACTATGAACAGAGCAACCTGTAAATTGAAACACAAAACAATGAAAAATGAAAATATCTCAATTAAAAAAATAAGGAGTGAGAAATACATAAATATTATTAAAGGAATGGATTCCTCACCCAAAATTAGGTAGGGTCACTCAATGACCCCACCCTTGAATTCCAAGTCCTTACATTTTTAAAATAGTTAAAAAGAAAAGTACTAAAAATCACGACACCAGTATGGCACTTTTTGGTCATTCTAATATTTCACGTGTTTTCACGTATAGGGTTTACACCTAAAATTGACTCAGAATTGAGGTGTTGTGTATATTTTAGGAGTTACATGCGGAAGTTTGTTATGTCACAATTGCCGCGCGCAGTCCCACATAATTACATATCCCTAAGTACTTGTAGTAGAAGATTCCCGCGTACTAGAGACCCGCGCGCAGCTGATTCTGCCACGCACGCAGCGGATCCTACCCCGCGCGCATCTGCACTAACTGATCCCCGCGTCTGGATCCGTCATGACTAATCTGACAACCAGGTACCACTCAGAAGAGCTATAACCTAGTTAGAGTTGCCTAGCATATGTAACAAGTTGACATATGCATTAGTAATAGTCTAAAAATATCAAAACTTAAATAAAATTAATAAAAATTAAGTTTAGAACATTTTTTAATAATAAATCAAAGATCAAGGATTACCACGTAAATCACTGACTCTGATCTTTGAAGACCACAAAACACTACAAGGAGTGTTCATTAAAACTTATTAAAAATTATCTACTTGATCATCAAATGATGGACAAGCAGTAAACATCCACATCTTCACGCTTTAAAGCAATAACAATAGTACAAATGAAGGATCGGTACAGAATGATCAAATTTACGCCATAACAGATTAACAGATCCTGTGGCTAAAATAGTACAGAAATCCAGCAGATCTAAGGACAGCTGATTGACAGCACCAAGTGGACGTGCCAATCTTGCCCTGACTGGCTTTCCAGCCTCAGCCCACAAGCAGAACCCTCTCTACGTGCCCTGAAAAGCTCAAAATCACCCCAAAAAAGGTATTTATACAGACCTCTTTGGATCCAATGAGTTAATCAGTTTTAACAGGAATTATTATTATCAATCAGACACCGTTTCATTGTAATCAAGTGCTTATATGAAGATAAGCAAGTGATTTATGACTTATTCTGTAGTAGTATTAGCTATTCTTATTAACCAATCAACCCTTGAAGTATAGTCAAGAAATCCACCCCATCTGCTCTGAAACCCTTCCAATTATTTCAGGATTCTTGTGGTAAAGTTCTCATATTGAGTGTTTCCCTTCCTTTCTTGGCCATTGGTGCTGTTACGCCTGGCCAGTAGTGGAATAAGTCCTTTCTAAGGCACCCATATTCATTCCAAGGTTCTTAAACTGCCTAAGGAGGCCCCTTGAAGAGAGGTTGCTAGTCTGTAAAGATCCCCAGTAGTATAATACTGTGGCCTCTCTTTTATATTATATTGAAAACCATTTATTACAAAACCTATTAAACCTTGCAAATTCTCTTATTGCATCATTTATTTGAGCTTCTAAGCGTTTATTTTTGGAATAATTATTATTATTATTATTCCAGTACTTTTATCACTCTCGGTAGCTAAAGGACTGCAAGGTTCCTGGTATCAGAGAGCTGACAGTATGGCTGGTGGCACAAACACACTTTGCAGTCATGGGGCCATATTCAGAAACACTCCTGAATGCCATAAGGCACCACCAAGACTCAGGAGTCTTGCTGTTGACAGGCAGAAAACCAGAAAATTGTCACAGGAACAAGCCACCTTGCAAAAATTGTCCTAATTGCAAATTAAACCTGCAAAAGGGCCAGCAGGTGTACTTTCATACCTCACACAACTGCAAAACAACTGAGAGGCAATGCCTTACCAAAAGGATATAAAACCAGCTGAAAGACCAGTTCACTTTGCAGTTTTTATGTTGTCACATACCACTATGTGACAGGCCTTTTCATAGAGCTTGTGTTTCCTGAGTCTGCTTAGTAATTTGCACACATGAGGAATGTTTTCCTGTGAGTTCTTAGAGAAAATAATGATTTTTTCAAGGTAAACCACCACATATTTTTTGAGGGAATAAGCAAGGATATCATTGATAAGGCTTTGGATAGAAGCTGGGACATTAGTCAATCCAAAGTGCATAGAAAATTATTCATAGCTCAAAAATGGGATCTGAATGCTGTTAAGTGTTCATCTCCCTCCTTGATATGAAAAAGATTGTAAGCACCTTTTTCTGGTTGAATTGAATTTAATTGATGAATTGAAAGAGGGATCAATCACAACATTTTACCATAGAGTATTTTAGGACTTAGAAAACAAGGAGGGATGAGAGACTAGAAGACATGACACGGAAGAAAGTCAAGGCAGGCTGAAGAGAAGAGAATCAGATTTCAAGACCTTTGAAGAAGAGACGTAGTGACTGTCTCACCAGACATAGAAGAGTTGATAGTGGAGTTGATGATTGGGAGTGTTTTGGATAGCACGAGTAGAATAAGAGATGAGATTGAAAATAAGGAGTAGAAAAATAAAAATTAAGAAGATGAATAAAAAGAAAGAAAAATAGAAACAAAAGAAAAAGAGAAAGAAGAATAGAAATATTTGATGATTTTGAGGCAAAAACTTAAAGAGAGTTGAAGTTGAGTTGAAGTCAATATCCAGTGAAAATAGATGGCCGTCCGCATCTTCTCCCTATCCCAGTACAGACTGGAAGCGCTGGAGATTAGTTTGTGGGTTGTTGAGCAGTGACAGTGAAGTGATATTTGACTAAAAGAAGCTGAACAAGCAAGCTTCCCCATGAGTACCTGATGTAGGAAGAAAGATCAATTTTTTACACCCCTCGTGCCTGTTAAGACTGAACCGGTGTGATTAATAATATTAATTATAGATGAAAGGGAATTTTTGGGAAGAGCTTTGGTTAATCTGTCACCAAGAATTGATGAGCTAGGAATTAATTTGAAAACTATTTTATTAGCCTTGAGTTCTTCCCAAAGGGCCTTTGTTTTTATGTCAATATGTTGAGTTTTAGAGTTGCAACCAAATTTCTTAAGTTTTTTTTCCAGGCCTTTATTATCTATGATATTCAAACTGGGTTCTTTTTCTTTGGCCCACATTTCCGGGATGAGAGTTTTAATCCAGATTGCTTCTAAGAAAGAGTCCACTAAAGGATTCAGTTTGGCTTCAGTGGTCAAATGAGTAATATTTCTTTGTTGATAGCTGCTACAAGAAATAATTGAACCACAAAGAAGAGTGAGATGACAAGATTGTGAGTGTTGAGTTGTAAGGTTGTTGCTCCAAGTAGCATCACTATAGCAGATTAATTGAGTTGAGTTGTTTCGAGCCTGGAGCGTAAGAGCAAGGTTTCTTGTGTGTTTGAGATATTTCCAACATTTTTCAACTTCTCTCCAATGGTGGATCCCAGGTTTTTTTCAAAAAAAAGCTAAATTGGAGACTGCAAAGCTCATATCAGGTCTAGTGAGGCACGCTATATAGTTCATAAGGAAAACTGCGGATCTTTAGTTGATGTTAAGGGTTTTGAATTCTTCATGCTCTTTGTTGGATGCAGGTTTGAAATTGGCGTTAGGAGTTAGAGGAAGGGAAGAATTTTTGCAGTGCAAGAGCTTTAATTCTTCATGACCATGATCTATGTGTTTGGATTGAGAGAGAAGAAGCTTGTTGCATTCTTTGAAATATTTCATTCCAAGTATTGTGTTTGGATTGTGATGGGAACATTTGGGAAAACGTTTCAAAAATTCTTCTTTGAAGTTGTTGCCATCACTGACTAAAATTAAGTTGTCCACGTGTAAGAATAGAACAGAGTTAGACTCAGAGTGTAAATAGAGACATGGATCAGCAGCGGATTCTTTGAATCCTTGGCTACAAATCCAAGAAGTTCATGTATTGAACCAGTTTGCAGGAGATTGTTTCAAACCATAAACAGATTTCTTGATCAATAAGTATTTGGCGGTTCTTTTGGAAACCTTGGGAGTTTTTATGATAACGGTTTCTTGAAGATTGGCATGGAGGAAAGAAGATTTAACGTCAAATTGATTTATTGGAAGAGAGAATGAAAGACCAAAGATAAAGGCTATTTGCAGATAGGAAGCCTTTCCCGTAGGTGAGAATGTGTCTTGATAATCTAGGCCGTAAATCTTATTGAATCCTTGAACGCAAAGACAACTTTTGTATATTAGAGGGTCACTGTTGCAATTATCCTTAAGATGGTATACCCACGTGGTGTTTAGGGTGTTAATAGGTTCTGGACCATGATAGTCTTCCCACACATTCATGGATTTGATTCCTTTGAGCTCAACATCCATAGATGATTCCCAAAATGAGGAATTGGAGCATTTCTTGGCTTGTTCAAAGTATTGGGAACAAAGTAGTGATGAAAGCAATACCATTGAGGTTTACTTAATTTGGAACAATCCCTGAGAATTTGGACTGACTCATTAGGTAATTGAGGAACTAGCTCTTCATGAATTTGCTCTTCTACCTGGAACTTGCTAGAAGAAGAGATTTTGGTATTTCTTTCTGGAGTTGATTGAGGTTGAGAGCTTACAAGTGTCTCTAAATTGGGAATTTGAATTATTGGAACGTCATCCAGATTGGAAACCAGAGTAATCTCTTTTTATATTTTTAGTTTGTTGGTTGATTAAGAAGAGTGATTTGGAGAGGATAAGATCTTGACATGCTTTGAACAAAAAATTGAATTATTTGGGGTGAGTATTCTGTACGACAAAAGGAAAGGATTGTAACCCACAAGGGTTCCTGTCTTTCCCCTATCTCTGAATTTTTTTCCTTGAGGAATATTCATATCTAGATAGACTACATTTGATCCTATAGGTTGAAAGAATTCAATTGGGAGATTCTTCCCAGTAAAGAGCTTGTATGGAGATTTTGCATTCTTTGACTTGGGGATTTGATTGATGGTTAGACAGACCAATTTTGAAATCTCTGCCCACAGTTGGAGAGGCAGCTTGGAAGATTTGAGGATGGTTTAGATCGCTTCAGCAATAGTTCTATTTGCAAGTTCTACCCTTCCCTTATGTTTGTGATGATAAGGCTCCATGATAAGATTTTGAATTGAATTTCCCTGTAAGAATTTGGAAAACAGATTTGAACAAAATTCTCCTCTGCCGTCTGAACAAACAGTAGATAGAAAGTAGCCTCTAGATTTATTTTCAAAATTCAGAATAGAAATGAGTTGATGGCAAGCATCTGATTTTTTTTTCAAAGGAATTGCTGACAAGTAACCCAAGAAGTTGTTTATTATAGTTAGGATTTATTTCATATTGTTGCAAGAAGTAGGGTTTATTGGACCCATCAAGTCAATGTGTATCTTTTCCATAGGCTTTGATGAAATTGATGCTGTATTTTTGAAAAGTGATTTAGTGAATTTTGCAAAGGCGCAATCTTTGCAGACAAACAAGTCAATTTCTTTTTTGGGAATTTCAGGAAATAAGAACTTGAGTTGATGGGGATTGGCATGGAAGAGCAATAGATGGAGATTTTTGAGTTTTTTGTTAGAGAAAACCTTTCTGGTAGGGTAAGAAATTTTTGATCCGCAACCAATTGATTTAGGAAGGTTGAGGACAAAAAGATTATTTTTGATAAATCCAGAGAAAGCCACTTTTCTACCGTTTAGGAGTTGAAAGGATTGCCCTCTAGAGTGTAGAACACAGTTTTTTTTAGTTATTAATTCGCTGGGACTGATTAGATTGACTACCAGATTAGGGACAAAGAAGCAGTTTGTAAGCGTTACTTCAGACAACTTCCAATTCAGTTTGACAGTTCCTTTCCCTAGAATAGGTAGGTTTTCTCCTTCTTTCCCAGTACTTATAGATTCGCCTTCGCGGTTGGAGAACTTGATGAAGTATTCTTTGGAATTGAACATATGACACGAAGCTCCAGAGTCAAGAATTATTTGATGTTTGGCGCTAATATCTTCAATCCACGTAGTAATCAGTGCATGATAATTTGAAACTTCCTTTTTTTTTTAGATTTGAATTGAGCTCTCCATTTTGCTTGGGCTTCCTTCCACCACTTGGGAGCTAGATGCTTGTGCTTATGCCAACATCTGTCTTCCGGATCATCTTGTGATTTAGGATTATGAAATCCTCTTTTGCATCTTTTATCTTTTGGAACAATTTGCTTTTGTCAATCCGACACAATTAGAGCAGTCTCAAGAAATTTGGAGTCGCTTTTTTTTGCTTTGGTTTTGTTGATTAGTTGGGTTAGGTCATTGAAAACCAATTCTACAGATATGTCTCTGTCAGAATACATGATTTTTTTTCAAAGAGGATTTAGTTGGGAAGGAAATTTGAATAAGATTAAGTAAGCCACAATATCATCAGGTAAGTCAATTTCTACATCTGCAATTTTCTTAATGGAAATTTTTGATTGAGTTATGAAAGACGCTAAGTTTTTGGCTCTGAATTTTTGGTACAGGAATTTGTTGGAGATTCTTTCCCTATTTTCTGTTTGTGAGGAGGCAAAATGTTCCTTGATGCTCTTCCATAGTAATTTTTCAGAGTTTATGTTGAGAGCGTTTACCACGTTTGCGTGAGTCACCAAATCAATTTTCAATAGTATAATGACCCTTACTTCCATGTCCTCTGTCTTGCTTAGTTCTTTCAATTTGTCTTCCAGCGCGACTTTAGTATTCTTTAGCTCAAACAGAATTGATAATTTTTCCTTCAAGATTGAGTAATTTTCTTTGTTGAGAATTGGAATTGCTTCAAGAGCGGCCTTTAGCATGTTTTGAGTGAATCCATCAAACAAAGTTGAGCTTGATCCCTCCGTTGTGGTTAGGTGTTGAGAGTTTGGCTTTTAAACATTTTGGTTGAATTGAATTTAATTGATGAATTTAAAGAGGGATCAAGCACGAGCTTTTACTGTAGAGTATTTTAGGACTTAGAAAATGAGGACAGCTGAGAGAATAGAAGACATGACATGGAAGAAAGTCAAGGCAGGCTGAAGAGAAGAAAATAAGATTTCAAGACCTTTGAAGAAGAGACGTAGTGACTGTCTTACCAGACATAGAAGAGTCAATAGAGGAGTTGATGATTGGGAGAATTTTGGATAGCATGAGTAGAATAAGAGATGAGATCAAAAATTAGGAGTAGAAAAAGAAAAATTAAGAAGATGAATAAAAAGAAAGACAAGTAGAAACAAAAGAAAAAGAGAAAGAAGACTAGAAATATTTGGTGATTTTGAGGCAAAAACTTAAAGAGAGTTGAAGTTGAGTTGAAGTCAATATCCAGTGAAAATAAATGGTTGTCCGCATCTTCTCCCTCTCCCAGTACAGACCGGAAGCGCTGGAGATTAGTTTGCGGGTGGTTGAGCAGTGAAAGTGAAGTGATATTTGAGTAAAAGAAGCAGAATTAGTGGGCTGCCCCGTGAGTACCTGAGGTAGGAAGAAAGATCAATTTTCTACACCTTTGAGGTTGATTTTGGAGAAGATAGAAGAACCTGAAAAGACATTCAGCCAGAAATTAATTGGGGGAAGGGGATAAAGGTTCTTCCTTGAAACAGTTTTAAGTTTTAAATATTCAACACATAATGGAAAACATCCATCCTTCTTTTTCACAAAAATAACAGATTCTCTAGTGCTTGAAGTGCTGGAACAGATAAAAATGTATCTACATTCTCTGCTCTGTAGCCCTGTAGGGTTGACTTTTCACTTTGAGATAGGGAATAGACTGGCCCAACTAGAGGTATAGGTCCTTCCAGTTTGATATGGTGATTGTAGGTGCAGTGAGGAGGAATTCAATCTGCCTTTAACTTGGAGAAAACATCCTGAAAATAATTTTAATCAGAAGTAACCTTCTCCAACACATTTTCTAATTCCCTCAGGATCTTCATCAATGTCAAACTTTTCCCAGTCAGTTGAAATGTCTTTATGGGGAGTAACAGAAATTTTAGAAGAAGAAACCAATTGCATGATATGCAAGGATGAATACCTAGATTCTTCCTCTGGAGAAATAGTCAGGGGCTCAGTGAATCTCCAAAAAAGATGGTCTATTTTTGAACTTCAAAGGAATTATATTTTGTGTTGGGAAGAAAAGTTTCTGAAATGAGGGGAAATGCATGGGCTGCAGCTCCAAATTCAGAGTAAGAGGAAACCCATTCAACAGTAGGTTTGCCATGTTGAGCTCAAAAAACTTTGATGGAATAACACCATTTGGCTGGCTTCATGGGGTAATCAGCCACATCTTCAAGTTCACCTCAGCATTTCAATGCAGAAGAAACTTGATTCCAAGAATTATGTCTTACAAGAATGGTGCATTGACTAAAATTAATTCCCATTCAAAGCTAGGAAAATAAGGAAGTGAGCCCAAAAAGCTTACCTTGTGAGTAATTAGTTGAGAGGGAGGTTTTCTAGGACTGAAGTTTAAAATAGTAATAGGTTTTTGCAGAGGGATGTGCTTCAATGAAAAATTTTGAAACATATAACTTGCCATTACAGATTGAGTACCACCTGAATCAATCAAAACACTATAACTCAAGTACTAATGAAAGAGAATGAAATTTAAGCCTTTAGAGAGTTGGTAAGATTGATCTTTTTTTTAGATTTTTTACCCTAAAATAAATAAGGTAATACTCTTGTAGTACAACAGGAGAACCACCTAATTGTTTCTTTGGCTTGGGAGCAGAGGAATAGTTGGATTTGGAAGAGGGGTTGGTGAAAGGGTTATTTTTACATTTTTCCATCTTGTGCTTCCCTCAAAAATACATTCATAGTACCTCCTTTGTCCTTCTTCCCTTTTCTTCCGCCTTGAGCTTGCCATCTGTAACTCCAAGGTAGGCTTTGTTGAGGAAGCATGCTCCTTTGTGTATTTCTCTTGCTTCTTGGTGTTACCTTTGTGTCAGACTGAGAGGAATTGGATTTGGATTGAGATTTTTTTTTTCAGAGTGGCTTGGATGGGAAGAACTCTGCTTGACTCATTTGTGGTACCTATTTTTGTAATTCAACACTACATCCATAACATCTTGAAGTTTTTCAACAGAACCATCAGAGCTGGCTAGTTGGTCCAGAAGTTTAGAGGTGATACTTTGCAAAAAATGGAAGTAGAGACTCTATCACCCTGTCCAGATACTTTTGTCATAAGGGATATGAATTCTGTGATATGGGTGGAAGTGTAACCAGAGTCCTTCATCTGAAGATTCACAAGTTCCTTCTGAGATTTGGCTACTTCCAGACAATTGCCAAAGAGAATATGGAGTTTTTCTACAAATTGGTCCAAGGAGTTGATTCAGAAGGAGGGATCATGGTTTGAGATGTGAGCCAAAAGGGTTGAATCAAAAGGATTGCATTCCCAGATAAGTAAGATACAGCAAAAAAAAACCTGTGATCCACACAAAAGGCTCCCTTGCTCTTTGCAAAGATGATTTCACAAGCTTGCAAAAAGGGTCTGAGATTAGTGAGGTAATTGCCTTTGAATTTGAAAGGAAGATTCATCAATGGAGCTTTAAAGGTTCCAGATTTGGAAGTACTGGTTGTTGGAGGTTGATGATGAAATTATGCTCAAGTGCCCTGAATTAATTGTTTTTATTACTCTTTTTGAAACAAAAAAACTGTGGCTAAGGGAGGCTGAACAGAAAAGGATTGGAAAAGTTGAAAAGAATCTTAGAGACAGTGTGAAAAGGAATCATTGGGTCTTCATGTCAAGGCACAAAAAAGTTAAGTTTTTTTGTCTGAAATTGTCTGATATTTCTTGATGAGTAAGCAAGGTCTACCTTCAAGTTGTTTGCTGGTCTAGCTAGAGAAGGCAATTTCTTGTTTTTTTAAATTCAATCCAGCAGGGTGTTCAAGTCCCAGTCCAGAGTAATTGATTTTGGTTCTACCAATCTTCCTTTGTTTTTGCAGGTTGAGTTGTTGGTTGGTTCTTCCTGGCAGCCAAGTTTTGATCTGAGGATGGCTGACAAGCAATTTATTGGATAAAATCAGTTGGTTTTTTTGATTATTTGGGAACTGGAGTGTATCAAGGAGTTGATTGCTTGTTTGGGAGCGTCTTCTTGTTGTTTCAGTTGGCTGTTCTTGAGGGAGCTGATCTATCCAATGGATTCAATGGTCTTTGAGGCTGGCAACAGTTTCTTGAGCTTCTGATTTGTTCAGAAGATTAGAGTGAGGATGATCAAGGGAGCAAGAGTCAAGGGAGGAATTTAGGTGTAGTTGCACTGGGATTGGGCATCTGTGCAACTACTGGAGTTATCCCAGTCAGGATAACTTCATATTGTGTTTCAGAGGGTCTGGTTGCTTCAACAGTTATTCAAATTGGGATAAATTCACCTGTGGTCAATGAAGTTGCTTTTTATCAAGTACATCTTCCCAACTGCATTCTGTTTTTTGTTTTTTTTTTATTTGAATATTAATTGAAAAATTTCAACACACCCAATTCCTTGATGTGTAGAGTCTGTTGTTGATTCTGCTGGGGGAGGATGAGTTACAATCCTTTTTCAGAAGATTGGAGAACATATCTTCTGATAGAATCAGATTTACTTTCAGTCTTCCATCTTTGTATATATTTCTGAGATATTTGATCTTTATTTCTAGGTTTTTAGGCTTAGAATTGGAGCAGAAATGATTGATCTTTTTGATAATTCCTTTGTTTCCTATGTTGAAGACAGGGATTTGAGAATAATTTGGCTACAATTATTGAATTAGTTCTGTAATCCACAGGCCTTGCTGATGGAATTCTGTGAGTGATTTGAATTTGGCTTTGGTTGATGACATTGTGATGTTCTTTTTTTTGCAGCTATTCCAGGAGAGGGGAAAGTTGAGCCAGAAGAAGATATAACCAATTCTTGATTTTTTGGAGTCAAGTTATTTGGCCCAAGTAGCATCACTGAAATATTTGAGTATGGAAGAGGATAAAAAGGGCATAGGAGAGGGAATGATAGTTTGAGTTGGTTCTAGCCAGGTACTCTCAGCAGTGAAGCACCTGTTTCCATTTGTTTATTACTGGATTTTGTTGATTGGGAGAGGATGGAAACTTCAGGGGCTATATCTGGTCTTGTTTGGCAGTAGAGGTAGTTCAGCATTCCAGTGTAGGTTCTGTCATTTATATTGAGTTTCTGGAACTGATCTGTTTCTTCTTTGTTAGACTTAAGGAGTTGGATACTGGGTGTGAGATGAGTGAGGACAGTTTTTTTAAAATACGTATGCACTTACGTGTGTGCTACGTATAAGTGTAATCCAAATGGAATGTACATGTGGGCCTCTGCGGCCCATTGGACACTCAGACAGACCATATGGGCCTGTGTGGATGTCACATATTTAGGGAAACTGGCCTCAAAACGCTTGGAACAGGCCTATTGGTACACAGGCCCTAACAGGCCTGGTAAGGTATATAGGCAAATACAGCCAGATGGGCTTGTATGGGCATAATTGGGCCCAAGGTTTATTTTGGACATACTTGGCCAGACAGGCTGGCCCGCAAAAGTATTGTTTACTTATTTTTTGGGCTTGGGGCGGCCCATTGGGACCGCTGCCTGTGTTGCAGCCTGGTTGGGGCTGCCACTTGTGTTTCCGCCCGCTTGGGGCCGCTGTTTTTGCCTTTGGCCTGTCTGTGGGGCATAACAGCCCGCGCAGGGCCGTCGTAGGGGGCAGGGGGACTCAAACTGGAGCCCCCCCACCCCGGTCATGGCTGTTGAGCCTGTTGCGGCTGCCGCAATGGGTGGCGGCTGCGGGGCTGGTGGCCCCGGCTCCTCCCCCTCCCCTCGCTTGCCATCACAAGGAGGAAGGGGGAGGGCTGGCTGGATGGAACCAGCCAGCAACCGGTTGCAAGGGGCAACTGGTCATGGTGGGGGGGATGTGATCACCCCCCACCAAAAGCAGTGGCTAGGCCGGTTGCATTGAGGCAACCGGCGGTGGGGGGGAGTTGACCACCCCCCCACCATTGAAGGGGCGCTCTCCCCCCCCCTTTACCAAGGGGGAGGAGCAACGGGCTGGAGGGGACCTGACCACCCCCCAGCCCACCTAGTGTGACAAAGCCCTGGGGGTATTGACCCCCAGGGCCCCTGGTAGGGGGATTTGACCGCCCCTCCAGGGATCTGTGAGAAAGAGGGGGGGGACATCAAGTCTGCTGGTCACCCCCCCCCCCCCCCATGTGAGTATGAGACTGGACCCAGGTGTGTCCTGGGTCCCACCTGGCCACTTGTATGGCCAGGGGCTGGTTGCATGAGGCAACCAGCCAGCCTGTGAGGTGACAAACAACCAGGGATTGAACAGCAAAGGGGCTGGTTCAGCCCTGTAACAGTGGAAACACCAGACAGGACAGGAATAGGCTGGTTGTAAGGGTACAGGAACCAATGCCATGCGGGCTGATGTAGTCCAAACCAAGTAACAAGACCTGTAGAGTCTGTAGAGCTCTTTTGGGGAGGAAAATTTGCCTTTTGGCTTGTTGTATCATGGGCTCACAAGAGGCCAATCCTTTGTACTTAAGGAGCTCTTCTCCCTGCTTTTTTCTATCATCCATTCATCATCCAATTGAATTCATTACCAATATCATCCAACGTATTTCCCCATGGTGAGAGCCCATCAGCAATTATTTACACAAGGTGTCCTGCATTTCTTTTGCTTTAATTACTGATCATTTGCCTAAGCTATTTGCTGGCCATGATTATAACACATTATCAGTACCAACATCATCATTACTTCCAAGCCATCTAGACCCTTGTACCTTACTCTGGAGAACCTCAAAGACCTCAAGTTTTCCAAGAAGATGTCCTATATCCCTGATGCTAGCTCCACCAAGATAGTTCTGAACAGTCAGAATTATAGTTCTTGGGCTGTCCTTATGGATAGTGAGCTGGATAACATCTGTTGTGGGGAGATAATGGATGCAGATGACACTTTGATCAGTTCAGAAGTGGAGAAAAATTCTTATCATCTCATCCTTAGGCATCTTGATGAGAATCATGTGACATGTGTTGCCAATACTCTTAGGGAAGATGAGAGAAGGAGGGGAAGCATCCTTTGGAAGTTGCTTAAGTCCAAGTATGCTGGTGATTCTGTTCAACAGAAGGCCGGTATAGCTTTCAATAAACTTTTCAATTTAGAATATTAGAATTGCAAAAAGTGTGTTACAGAGGCTAGGTCTAGCATAGCCAATTTAAGCCATCAGGACTTAACATTGATCCTGAGTGTTTGTCACTCTTAATCCTTCAGAAGCTACCAAAGGAGTTTTATTCTTTAGTCAGAATTATTTCTCAATTGGACCCTCTTCCTGGGGAGGAGGATGTTCTGAAAATGATTGAAAAGGATGATCTTCAGTTAAAGATGAAGGGGGGTCCTGGAACATCCCTTGTTGGAAATACTGGAAAATCTTGCAAGAAGGCAAAAAAGGATTTGTCCAAGGTCTTATGCTATAATTGTCAGAATAAGGGGCATCATGCTAAGGATTGCAAAGAGGCCAAGAAGAGGAAGAAGTCCAAAGAGAATAACAAGGAGGTCAATCTCACTACTGAAAACATTGCAATGGTGACGTTTGATGGCCCAATGGAAATGGTTTTTGCGGAAGAAGGTCCCAACAAAAAGGCCAAAATTGATGAGGATAAAGAAATGGAATTGATTCATTATGAAGCAAGTAATTTTAACTTCAAAGATGATAACTTATCAGTGACTGATAAAGCTTCTTTCCTATTGGGAGTATTGAAGCAGGATGTTCTTGTTTTTATTGATTCTGGCTGTACAGATCACATTTTTTTTGGACCAAATTTATTTTCAAATCTTAGTGATTATTATGGAGTTTTAAATATTTGTCAGAAAGGCAGAACAATTCAGATTAAAGGAATTGGAAAATTTATTCTTTCAAAACACTTGGGTTTCAAAATTTCTTTTGAGAAAGTGTTCTATGTACCACAGTTGCCTTATAAACTTGTGTCCCTTGGAGTGTTGTGGAAAAAAGGTTTCCAGATTCTTTATCTTAAAGAAGATTGGTTTTTTCTGGATATGAATGGGAGAACTGTTCTTAGTGGACAGGTTTGGAACAAGATTTTGTGTGAAAGCTTGTTCAAAATCTCAGCTTTGAGCACTGTTGCTCACAAAAGAAGTTGCCATAAGGTAAAGGAAAGAAACTGTGACAGTTGTACCTTGGGGGCTAAGACTAGAAATGTGTTCTCAAAGAGTAGAGATTGTACTGATGTTCCTAGAGATTAATTTTCCATTGATTTGGCAGGGCCATTCACACAAGAGTCCCTTGGTGGGGCAAGATACTTAATCCATTTAGTTGATACTGCAACTAATTATGTTTGGGTTGAACCAATTTGATATAAGGACCAGACCACAGAGGAGGTATCTGTAATCTTCAAATTCTGGAAACAGAATGGTGTAATGAAGGATACCAAGATGGTTATCACCAATGGAGGTGGTGAATTTGTGATTAAAGAGTTTGAGAGGTTATTGAAAGATTATGGTATCATTCATATAGTCACTACTGCAAGTACTCCACAAAATAATGGAATAGTTGAGAGAATGAATAGGACTTTACTGGACAAGGTCAGAACTATTATGTCTCAATCTGGTCTACCAAAGTTCTTATGGACTGAGTTGATGTGTACAGTCTGTCTGTTGCACAACATTGTAAGTGTTAATGGGAAGAGTCCTCATTATCAGTTGTGGAAGTTGTAACCTAAAACATCACACCTAAGAACAATTGGTTGCTTGTTTTATTATAGTGTCCACCATAATGAGATGGTTGGAAAATTAGACCCTAGAGCCAGAACAGGGGCACTTATAGGCAATGATTTTATAATTAAATTGTATAGGATCTATTGTCCAGGGACAAGAAAGGTTATATATAGTAGGGATGGAAAATTTGATGAAAGTACCTTTCCACTCAAAAGGAGTGAAGATGTTGTTGTGAATAAGTCACAGCAAGAAATAGAATTAGCACCTTTTTCACCAGCAAAGGCCGCGGGACATGTGGTCCCAGAAGATGAAGAGATGGCAGACGTGACACCAGAGGTTTCAGTGTCTGCTTCAGGGGAGTCCGTTAATTTGGAACCTGATGAGCCTCCACCTCCAGTTAGAAGGAGTGGTAGGGTTAGAGTACCAGTTGATAGGTATGGGGAATGGAAGTCCCATTATGCTGCTGCAGGATATGAGGAATATACATTTCAGGAACAGTGTATGCTCAATGAAGTCCTGGAGTTGAGTTCAGAAATGGGTGACAGGGTTAACCAAAATAGCTTTTTCCAAGCTATGAATTCTGATGAGAGAGCCAACTGGAAGAGTGCTATTTTTGAGAAATTTTATTCTCTAGAAAATAATAGTGTCTTTGAAGTGGTTAAGCGGCATTCTGTTCCAAAAGAAAAGACCATTTTGGGGTCTAGATTGGTGTTAAACAAGAAGTTTGACACAAATGGAGTTTTAAAAAGATTCAAAGCTAGATGCATTGTACAGGGCTTCAAGAATAGAGAGGGTATTGATTACCAAGAAACTTTCTCACCAACTGGAAGGCTGTCCATGTTCAGGTACATCATTGCTCTGGCAGTGGAGTTTGGTGAAGAAATCAGACAAGCTGATTTTGTAACAGCATACTTGAATGCAAAACTTGGATAGGAGGAGGCTTTTTATATGTCAATCCCTGATAGTTTTTTGTGAATGGTTAGTAGAGACTAAACCGGAAACCATGAAGAAAATCTGTGTTAGAAGTTTTCTTTCATCAGATAAAGGGGAATATGTCCTCAAGCTGTGTAGATCCCTTTATGGATTGAAGCAAGCAGCTAGATTGTGGTATAATACCACGAGTGAGAAACTGATACAGATTGGTTTCAAGAAGTCCAAGGCCAACCCTTGTCTCTTTGCAAGAAAGTATGAAATTTTGTTTGTATGGGTTGATGACATTATCATTATTGGAAATGGTAAAGAGAGAGTCATGGAGACACTCAAAAAGGAATTCAGGATAAAAGATCTTGGTCTGGCGCAACACGTGCTAGGAATGAAATTCAGTAAGAGCAAGAATGGTATGAGTCAGACCAGAGCCATTAAATGGCAGCTCTTCTTAAGCAATATGGCTTAGTGGATGCAAAGGAGTTTGGTACTCCCATGCAGTCAAACATTTTTTCAGAGAAGTCTACAGATGAGGGGTATCTGGAGTTTGTTCAATCTGGGAACGACTACAGGTCAGCTATTGGATCGCTTAATTATTTGGGGAAGTGTACAAGACCCAATATTTCTTTTGCAATTGGTGTCTTGTTGCAACACTTAAAGAAGCTAAGCATGAGGCATTGGTCATCATTTAAGAGATTTATGAAATATCTTAAAGGAATGCACAGTCTGGGACTGTTGTTTACAAAGTCAGCAAACTTTGATTTGGTTGGTTATTCCAATGCAAGTTGGGCAGATGGTAACACTAGGGAATCAACAAGTGGTTTTTTATTCTTCTTAGGTAAGAATCTGGTGTCATGGATGTCCAAGAAGGTGTTGGCAATAATTCTTTCATCAACAGAGGCTGAGTATAGAGCTTATTCAGCAGCTTCACAGGAAGCAAAAAGGTTGAGAAAAGTCTTAGAGGATACAAATAATCACCAAGGGTTTGCCTTGTTGTATTCTGATAACCAGAGTGCCATTGCGTTGGCGCAAAACCAAGTGTTCCATTCAAGAAAAAAACATATTGATGTTCACTATAACTATATTTGTGATGTGGTCAACTTCAGAGAGATTGTGTTGAGGTACATGCCCACTGGAGCAATGATTGTGGATATCTTGACTAAGGCTTTAGATAGGAACAAGCATCAAGTTTTTGTGACTAACATGCAAATTTCACCCCTTTTGGATTAAGGGGGTGTGTTAAAATATGTATGCACTTACCCATGGGCTACGTATAAGTTTAATCCAAATGGGATGTAAATGTGGGCCTCTGCGGCCCATTGGACACTCACACGGACCATACAGGCCTGTGTGGATTTCATGTATTTGGGGAAACTGGCCTCAAAACCCATGAAACAGGCCTATTGGTACAAGGGCCCTAACGGGCCCAGTGAGGTATATGGGCAAATACAGCCAGATGGGCTTGTATGAGCATAATTGGGCCCAAGGTTTATTTTGAACATACTTGGCCAGACGGGCTGGCCCGCCAAAGTATGTTCTACTTAGTTTTTGGGCTTGGGGTGGCCCATTGGGGCCACCGCCTGTGTTCCAGCCCGGTTGGAGCTGCTGCCCATGTCGCGGCCCGCTGGGCCGCTGTTTTTGCCTTTGGCCTGTCTTTGGGGCCCAATGGCCCGTCGTGGGGGGCAGGGGGACTCAAAATGGAGCCCCCCCACCCCGGTTGCGGCTGTTGAGCCTGTGGCGGCTGCCGTGGGGCTGATGGCCCTAGCTGCTCCCCCTCCCCTTGCTTGCCATTGCAAGGAGGAAGGGGGAGGGCTGGCTGGATTGAACCAGCCAGCAACTGGTCACAAGGGGCAACTGGTCATGGTGGGGGGACTTGATCAGCCCCCCACCAAAAGCAGTGGCTAGGCTGGTTGCATTGAGGCAACCGGCGGTGGGGGGGAATTGACCACCCCCCCACCATCCAAGGGGCGCTCTCCCCCCCCCTTTACCAAGGGGGGGGAGCAACCGGCTGGAGGGGACCTGAACACCCCCCAGCCCACCTAGCGTGACAACACCCTGGCGGTATCAACCCCCAGGGTCCCTGGTAGGGGGATTTTACCGCCCCCTCCAGGGATCTGTGAGAAAGAGGGGGGGGAAAGCATGTCTGCTGGTCAGCCCCCCCCCATGTGAGTATGAGACCGGACCCAGGTGTGTCCTGGGTCCCACCTGGCCACTTGTATGGCCAGAGGCTGGTTGCATGAGGCAACCAGCCAGCCTGTGAGGTGACAACCAACCATGGATTGAACAACAAAGGGGCTTGTTCAGCCCCTTAACAGTTGAAACACCAGAAAGGACTGGAATAGGCTGGTTTTAAAGGTACAGGGACTGATGCCAGGCGGGCTGATTTAGTCCAAACCAAGTAACAAGACCTGTAGAGTCTGTAGAGCTCTTTTGGGGCGGAAAATTTGCCTTTTGGCTTGTTGTATCATGGGCTCACAAGATGCCACTCTTTTCTTAAGGAGCTCTTCTCCCTGCTGTTTTCTATCATCCATTCATCATCCAATTAAATTCATCACCAATATCATCCAATGTATTGCCCCATTGTGAGAGCCCATCAGCAATTATTGACACAAGGTGTCCAGCATTTCTTTTGCTTTAAATACTTCTCATTTTCCTAAGCTAATTGCTGGCCATAATTATAATAATTTTTGCAGCTGGAATTTCCAAAAATATCAAGTCCCTTCTTGATGAGTTTGCTTTGCAAGGGAGTTTTGTTGAGGTCTGTGTCATGCCTCGCACTTAGGAATTATTGTCTTCATCACTTCCACATGTCCTCTCCTCAGTACCATCTACCTCAGTCTAAAAGTGTGACACAAATAAAGCACAATATCAATGGTGCAATCCGCTACTTCCTCTGGCTTGCGTTGACCTTCCAATCTTGGCAACCAAATCAGTATATACTTGCAAACTTTGAGGTTAACTCCATACCGGTCGGCCATCCATTATGAGATCCAAACTCCTTCCCTGGCCAATCAACAGCCTTGGACTTCCATCTTTGGTCACGCACTGTTTGTTAGTTTGCATCTACGTCTAACTAAGCCATCATTACTGTACAGTTTGCAATTGGACTAGCCCTTACGCTGCATACACTATTAATTCTCATTTGCATTACCTTCAACGTCATTTGCTCCTGTCCCAATTCATCATACATTTGTACGCTCAGATTCTATTGTCTTGCACTTACGCCATGACCTCGGACATGATTGTACTACTGCTTTATTTCCTATCCCGTTCCTGTCATTCATTTCCTCACCACCTTCAACTGTAGTGAGCTCATCACCAGGTTGTATCTAGTCACTTTGGATTACCTTATAAGGGCTACCCCCTTGCCTGATGATTGTCTCCTCAGTTAGTTAATTTCATACATTCTTGCATTTTGCTACAACCTAGTTATCACATTGGACTCAGGTTGAGTTTCCGTCCTCAGAACACATTCCATTCCTCTTGCCATTTGTCAAGTGCCATAACTAAGTTCGCACTTTGCAACTGAGTCTTGCTATTTGCACTTTCCCTTGCACTCACCATTCCTTTGCGCTCACAATCATCTAAGAATTGCCCTATAGTACGTGGGGTGGTTGTGTGACAGTAAATTAACTAACTCAACTCATCTATTGTAGCTTTCCAACCTATAGTAGACTTCTTCTTCTCAATTTCACGTACTTGCTCAACCCGGAAAGCTTCCCTTGCCCCTTACCATGATGATATCCATTGGGTAGGGTGAACCAGCGTCCCTTGGGCCCAACAAACCTTAGATCCCATTCCTTTTTCTAAAGCGCCATCTGTTGAACCCCTCGATGATCCTTGGACTCCTCCACAGGATGTTCCAATGGACCCTCTTGCGGAATTTGCAGATTCCGACCATTCTTCCAATGAAACCTTGACTTTTGGTAGACCAGGGGTTTGCACTACTGCTCCCAAGCCCGATGCTTTGACCCTGCTTTTGACATTGATCCAGGCCCTCACTCATGGTGCCCAGCAATCTAGTCGGAGTACTCCTAGATTTTGCACTCCGGGCATGAAAAAACCCAATCACTTTACGGGAGAACACCCTCATAAGCTTAGATCCCACCTACAGTCTTGTAAAATCATCTTTTCAAACGACTCCAACAATTTCCCTTCCAATAGGCATAAAGTTATGTATGCTTTGTCCTTCTTAGGAGGTAGAGCCTTGCAGTGGTTCGAACTGTACCTCGAACTTTTGTCCAACAACAGTCCCACATGTATTCTCAATAACTGGGACAAGTTAAAGCAACAACTGTTCACCCTGTTTGGCAACCCCAATGAAGTTTGAAACGCTGAATACAAACTTAATAGTCTAGTTATGAAGGAAAATAGTAGAGCTTCCGTTTATATTTCTCACTTTTGAACCTTGCAGTCTTGCATCCAGTGGAACAAGGCCGCTCTTCTATTCCATTTCCAAAAGGGTATACCGGCACGCTTAATCAAACAGCTTGCAGTTGGGGGTCATAAGACAACCTTGCTCCAGCAGCTAATCAATCAAGTGATTGAGCTTGATAATGGCTATCACAACAAGAATTGCTCTTGGCAAAACAACCATGGACTGTCCAACTTGGCTCCGAGGGTGGACGACTCCTCGAAGCAAAACACGAGGAACCCAAAACCATCCAAACCAACCCTGACTTTGAACTCCAACTCAAAAGGGAAAACCGTCACCAAAACTCCAAAGTTCTTGGAAAAAGAAACCAGGATGCTACAAAACAAGGAACAGCTACGGAGGGAGAAGAATGGGCTGTGTATGTATTGTGGAGGAAAACATGATGTCAACAGCTGTGTGAAGCATTTAGCGCGTGAAGCGGCTAAACAGTCAAAAAATTAGCTTGTAGTTTTTCTGATACTTGCAAGGAAAGCTACACATTATTGAAATTACCGCAAGTAAATCTTTGCACTTGCAAGTCACTAGGTGCTCCCAGTTTGATATTTATCCTATTCCGTTCCAAAAACACCCCTTATCAAGTCTTACTTGACTCCGGCGCTAATTTTTCTTTCATCAGTGAATCTTTTGCCACTTCCAAAAATCTTATGCGTTCCAAGATAGATAAATTTCCTATCTATTTAGTAAGTAGTGCGACTGAACCATCTTATTGGGTCTCCCAAAAGGCAAAATGGACCTTTGCATTCTCCAATTTCCCCAGCTTTGGATGGGATTTATTTGTCTTGGCTATACCCGGAATGGATGAGGATACCATTCTAGGCCATGATTTCCTAGTTTACTGGAATCCGGATGTGAATTGGCAAGAAGGAGTAATTAACCTTCAAACCTTGCACCCCCAGAACGCTAATCTTTCCGTCAAACAGGAATTAAACAGCCTACCTGACACTCTCATTGAGTTGGATGACACTTTTCCGCCAGGAGATTTGCAATATCCTGACCTTCATTCCCAAATTCCCTCTTCAGATTTAGGAGTTATTGCTTACCTATCCAGCTTACCTCTTTCCTGTTCCTTCAAAGAGAAACAGAAACCAACCAAACGGTGTATTTTGAGCTCCCTAATCCTCTTGCACCATGCAAGCACCTCAAATCTGGTGCTCAAAGATGACGAGATTGAAGATTTAGAAATCATTCAAGAGTCTTTACCTTCAGTTTATCATGACTTTGCTGACGTCTTCTCAGCTGCAAGAGCAGATAAACTACCTCCATCCCGTCCTTAAAATCACAAGATCAAACTTACTGGCCCACCTCTGGCACCAGGACCAGTTTACTCTCTCTCAAGGCAAGAATCAATTGCGCTTCAAGACTACATTGCGGAAAATGTAGCAAAAGGATTTCTTTGACCAAGCAATTTGAATCCAGGTTCACCTGTCCTATTTGTTCCAAAAAAGGACAGCGGAATTTTCCTTTGTGTTGACTACAGGAAACTGAACCAGGTAACCTGGAAGAATGCCTATCCAGTACTGCCTTTGTCACATCTCCTCACCCTCTTCCATGGAGCTGCTTATTTCTTGAAGTTAGACCTTTGAGGTGCCTATAACCTAATTTGCATTATGAAAGGTAATGAGTATTTGACCGCAATGAGAACCCGGTTTGGCAGTTATGAGTATACCGTTGTGCCTTTTGGCCTCTGTAACGCTCCTTCCACTTTTCAACATTTTGTCAACAACATTTTCTCCGATCTTGTAGGTAAATACCTTGTGGTATATCTAGATGATATACTAGTCTACTCAAGGAACCTCAAAGATCACATCCACATGTGTGAGAGGTTCTGCAGCGACTTTGCAAGAATGACCTGTTTGAAAAAGCCTCTAAATGTGAATTCCATTCCTCTTCTCTTTGGTTTCTAGGTGTTGTAGTCTTGCATCAAGGACTATCAATGGACCCAGCCAAAAGCAAACGCATATTGGACTGGCCCCCACCTTCTTCCTTGAAATCCCTTCAATTTTTCCTTGGTTTCAGTAATTTTTATAGGAGGTTTATTGAGCTTTACGCCAAGAAAACCGTACATCTTACTAACCTTCTTCAAAAAGACACTCCTTTTGTTTTTACCAAACAAGCTGCTTTGGAGTTTGAAGCTCTGAAGAAAGCTTTCACCACTGCTCTGATACTCGCTCACTTCAACAAGCTAGCTCCCACTATTGTTGAAACAGACGCAAGCGACTATGCAATTGCAGTAGTAATCTCGCAGTTCTCTTCCTCCACTTCTCTATTTCATCCCGTAGCTTTTGATTCTTGCAAGTTGCTTGCTGCAGAGCTTAACTATGAGATTCATGACAAGGAACTTCTTGCAATCGTTTATTGCTTGAAGAAATGGTGTTCATACCTTTTGAGCCTTGGGGAATCCTTTGAAGTTTTAACTGATCATAATTATTTATAGTATTTCATGAGCTCAAAAGTCCTCACACGTAGACAGGCACAATGGGCCAAATACCTCTCTGAGTTCCACTTGACAATCACGTACCGTCCTGGGAAACAAGCGGTAGTCCCTGATGCTTTATCACATTGGGACAACGTTTACCCAGGGGGGGAGCACCTTTGCCAAAAACAACCCTGAAAACGTTAGGACACTCTTCTCAACCCAATCTGCCCAAATCAGTTCAATCATTGCTCACTTACAAGATTTGGCTTCCAAACTCCAACAAGCTCAACACAAAAACCCCAAGTGCATCAAACTTTGCAAGAGTGCAAACTTATTAGATAGTAGTTACAGTATTGATGATAATGACTTCTCAGTCTATGATAATTGTATAGTAGTACCAGATAATTCTTGCATTAAGTTAGATATCTTTGAGTCATGGCACAATTCTCCGCTTGCTGGTCATCATGGGCAGGATAAAACCTACCAATTGATTGCACAAGACTTCTACTGGCCTGGTATGACCAAAGAAGTAAAAGACTATGTTAGCGCGTGCTATGATTGCAATCGTAACAAGTCCTCAAAACACCAGAAGTATGGGCTGCTCCAGCCACTTCCAATTCCGCCTCGTCCTTGGCACTTGCTTTCTATGGATTTCATCTCTCAATTACCTTCTTCTAGTGGATATGATGCTATTCTAGTAATAGTAGATTGCTTCTCAAAGATGGCTTTATTTCTGCGCAGTAATGTGACGGCCTTTTCAGAAGACTTAGCTAACTTGTTCATAGAATATGTATTTTCAAAACATGGTCTCCCTGATAATATAGTTATTGATCGTGGATCTTTGTTTGTCTCAAGCTTCTGGACCTCACTATGCCAACATTTGAAGATCACTCGCAATTTATCAACGGCTTACCACCTGGAAACAGATGGGCAAACCAAGCGAGTTAATCAGATTCTCAAACAATATCTTTGAATTTATGTTGCCTATCAACAAGACAACTGGTCGCAATGGCTCCCACTATCTGAATTTGCCTACAACAACTCCACTCATTCCTCCACCAAAAAGTTGCACTTCCAAACTCTTTATGGTAGAAACCCAACTTTCTCTTCCCTTCACGTAGCACCTTCTCAGCCTGCCACCAATTACCTTGAACAAATTCAATCTCTTCAATCGCAACTTTGAACCAACCTTGAAGAAGCAAACCAGCGCTATAAGGAGCAAGAAGACCGATCTTGCACTACGGCTCCAACTTTCACAGTAGGAGATCAAGTGTGGCTTGATGCTTGAAATATTTGCAGCACTAGCCCAACTTGCAAACTCTCCAAAAGAAAGCTTGGCCCCTTTAAAGTAGAATCAGTTATCTCCCCTAACGCCTTTAAACTTACCTTACCTTCAAAATGGAAAGGTATCCACCCGGTCTTTCATGTGTCTCTACTAGAGCCAGCTTGAGTCTTATACCCGGCCAAGACTCATCACCCTCCCAAACCGGTCACTGTCCTTGATCATCAAGAGTGGGAAGTAAGCCGTATTCTGGATTCCAGGTTACGCAAAGGAAAACTTCAATACCTTTTCAAATGGTCTGGCTTCCAGTCCAACAAAGATCACACCTCGTGGGAACCAGCCCATCACCTTTGCAATTCTCCCAATCTGATTTGAGATTTCCATGCAAGCTACCCTTGCAAACCTCAACAATCATGATTCCATCCCATCCAATCCCATTTCATTCCACATTTCATTCCATCCAATCCCATTCCATTCCACATTCCATCCCATCCAATCTCATTCCATTCACATTCCATCTCATCCAACCCCATTCCATTCCACATCATCATTCCATCAGTCAATTCCTTCATCTCACCTTTTTATTCCTTCCTCTCATCCCCCTCTCATTCCTATCAAATAAGATTCCATTCCTTATACAAAAAGAAAAAAGAGAAAATTTATTTATAATTAAATTAAGAAAAATTTATTTAAAAAATATATATATATATATATTATAATAAATTACAAAGTTTCTTTTACTTCCTTCTCTGCATCCTCCCAATTTGCAGTCAATTCCGCAAGCATGGACCAAAAGGTATCCAGGTCTTTGTCATTGATCAGCGCGGACATCCTTTGGAGAACCAGCACTTCTGTTACGATGTGCCTCTCAAATATTTCCTTGCACCTTGCAATTCAAGCTCCCTTCGGCCAAGAATTCCATCCACCTTCCTCCAAGAGCTCTTCATACACTCTCTTCCTTTGGCCTCCCAACAAACCTTCTCCAATGTTGCCCTTTAGTCGCCTTGCATCATTTTTGACTGGCCCTATGACTCCCAACGGATCCGCTTTGCCTTGGCCCTCCATTCCTTCTGTTCCATCTACTTCATCCCTTCCATCTCCTCCATTCCCTTCTCCCAATTCTTCCGTTACACCTTCCTCTTCTTGCTCCATTCCCTCTCTTCCTCCATTTCCATCTTCTCCATCTCCTGATCCTCTTTCCGCTTGGTTCCTTTCCTCCTCCCTTGCTTCCTTGGTTATGACCCCAACCGGTTCCGCACTGGGCACTTTGTCTTGCACCTTGGCATTCATCTGGGACCCTGGAAGTTCATTCGGCGGACCCCAGTAAGGTGGTGGTGGCGGTGGTGTGTTTGTAGTGTATCTTTGGAAGCGAGGCAACACTAGCAAGATGAGTAAAATTTAGTTACTACTTTTATTATCACTGGTCAGTCCCAATTAGTACTCACCAGGAACTTGAGTTCCCAAGTATTTGATCTCCAGCAACGGTGGTATCTTTTAGTTAACCCTTGGCGCCGACCTACAACTCTGCATCTCCCTCAATGATTCCGCGGGACCAACAACAGTTGACTCGATATTTATAGGGAAATTGCAGGCTACTTTGCAAAGGCAACATTGCTCGCACTTGCCTCAAAGGCCTTGGACGGCAGTACTAGGGACACATCGCTTGTTTTGAAAAATACAGTTTTTGAAACGGCGGGACAACGTAAACATTTTATATAATTTATAAATCTAACAAGTAATGAATTAAATAATGCGTAAAGGGTATACAGTATTTGTTCACAACTTAAAATCAATGGGAAAATTTATCTGAACGCTTTCAGGAGCTTGCGTTTTTAAACCCGGGCAACTGTCACGCCTCGCACTTAGGAATTATTGTCTTCATCACTTCAAAATTTCCTCTCCTCAGTACCATCTACCTCAGTCTAAAAGCGTGACACAAATAAAGCACAACATCAATGGTGCAATCCGCTACTTCCTCTGGCTTGCGTTGACCTTCCAATCTCAGCAACCAACTCAGTATATACTTGCAAACTTTGCCGTTAACTCCATACTGGTCGGCCATCCATTATGAGATCCAATCTCCTTCCCTGGCCAATCAACAGCCTTGGACTTCCATCTTTGGTCACGCACTGTTTGTTAGTTCGCATCTATGTCTAACTAAGCCATCATTACTGTACAGTTTGCAATTGCACTAGCCCTTACCCTGCATACACTATTACTTCTCATTTGCATTACCTTCAATGTCATTTGCTCCTGTCCCAATTCCTCATACATTTGTACGCTCAGATTCTATTGTCTTGCACTTATGCCATGACCTCAGACATGATTGTACTACTTCTTTATTTCCTATCCCGTTCCTGTCATTCATTGCCTCACCGCCTTCAACTGTAGTTAGCTCATCACCAGGTTGTATCTAGTCACTTTGGATTACCTTATAAGGGCTACCCCCTTGCCTGATGATTGTCTCCTCAGTTAGTTAATTTCATACGTTCTTGCATTTTGCTAGAACCTAGTTATCACATTGGACTCAGGTTGAGTTTTCTTCTTTGGAACACATTCCATTCCTCTTGCTGTTTGTCAAGTGGCATAACTAAGTTTGCACTTCGCAACTGAGTCTTGCTATTGGCACTTGCCCTTGAACTCAGCATTCCTTTGCGCTCACAATCATCTAAGAATTGCCCTATAGTACGTGGGGTGGTCGTGTGACAGTCTGAAATGGTTAGGTCCATTCCTATGAGAGTGTCTTGACTGTGGGCCGAGGAATTTGCAAAGCGTTTGAGGAAGAGGGCTTCAAATTCTTGGTTTCTGTCAGCTACAATGAGTTCATCCACATGGAAGAAGAGCACTGAGTCTGATTCTTGATGAATATAGATACAGGGCTATAATTTGGAAGGGAAGTATTTGATTTATTTGAGCCAGTTGGTGAGATTGCTGTACAAGTTGGAAGGGGCCTGTTTAACACCATATAGAGATTTCTTTAGTCTGAGGAAAGGAGCAGTTAATTAGCATCCTCAAGGATTTTTGATGTAGAGGTCTTCCTTGAGGGGTTCATATAGAAAGTCTGTTTTCACATCAAGCTGTCTGAGAGTTATTTTCTTGGAGATAAAAATAATTAGAAGTGTTAGAACAGTGGTCAATTTTCCGGTAGGTGAGAAGGTGTCATCATATTCAATGCCAGGGATTGGCTTAAATCCTTGAATGCAGAGTATAGCTTTTTTCTTTTCAGGTTAAAAGGAAGTATCTGGCTTGGTCTTCAGATAGTATTCAGGGATTGTTGTTGTATCTTCCCATACTTCCCTTTTTTCAACAGAATAAAATTTGTTTTTGATGGCTTCTGAGAGTTTGTCTGGGGTACTGAGGTAGTTGTATTTTTTAGGTTTGAATCTTGAGGATCTTTCTCTAAGATTTTATCTGGGAGGAAAAGTTGGTCTTTCTGGAGTTAGGAATTTGGTGAAAATATTGTGCTCAGGTTCATGATCTGAGGACAAGTCTTCACCATACTTCTTGAAAGATTCTTTTTCTTTTCTATGGTCAAAAGGATGTTTTCTTTCACTATTTGAATTTGGGAATATTTTTGGCTCTCTGAGTTGTTTACTTGTATTCATTTGGTCTGAGTTTTCAAATTTGAGTCCAATGGAAGGTTTGGTGTTGGTCTTGGGAACAAAATTGAGGAATCTGACATTTTTGGTTTCAGAAATTCTACCAGAGTCTGAGAGAATATGGTAGGATCTGAGATTGTTTTGGAGGCCAATCAGAGTTTCTGTTTTGCACTTGGGCTCCAGCTTGGAGAAGTTTCTTCTGGGAATTGTGAGAAAGAGACAGGATTCCCTATGGGATGGAAGTAATCCAAGGGAAGATTCTTGCTCTTGAAGATAGAGTAGGGTGGTTGTTTGGATGTTTGAGAGGGTATTTGGTTGAGTGTGAGAGTACCATCCTTGAGAACAAAGTTAAAAAGATTTTTGTTGGGGAAAGAGTCATGGAAGATGGTTCTGAGGGACTCAAGTATGGTTCTGTTGTGTCTCTTGGCCATTCAATTTTTTTGAGGAGTGTAGGGATCAGAGTGGGTGTTTTTTAAAAAGTTTTTCTTGCAGTATTCATTGAATTTCTCATTTTTGACTTTGCCACCTCTGTTGGAGTGCAGGATTATGAGGTAGTAGCCAAACCATTTTTCTTCAATATCTAGAATGTGATAAAGTACATCAAAAATTTTGTCTTTGGATTTGAGAGGTATGCCTGAGCAATACCTGGAGTGGCTGTAAACCACAGTCAGGAAGTAACTGTGATCTTCAATTGAGGCTGGTGTGATAGGTCCTACAATTTCAAGAGGGAGTTATTCAGAGGTTCTGAAGGCTGGTCTAGGTCTACTCTTGAATGATTCCTTGGTTATTCTTCCAACTGCATAGGATTTTCATACTGTGTCTGGTTTAACAGGTATGTTCAGCTTGTTCCTGATTCTATGGTAGCTGAAATTTTTCAGTGACTTGTGTAAGAGTTCTCCACTTGAAAGAAAGGAATTTTCCTTAGTCTTCCTCAGTGGTATGACAGGCAGATTGTTCTTGTAGTGACTTTTGAGAGCCACTTTTCCTTCTTTGAGGACATAAAATTCATTGATTTCACATTTGAATTTGCAATGTTCTAGTAACAGACAACAGACAGATAGGAGATTGGTGGATAGCTCAGGAACATATAGAACATTTTTCAGCCATAGATCAGACCCATTTTCATTCTTCAGGAAAACTGTCCAAGATCCTTTGATGTTCAAGAGATGAGTTCTGGATTTATTTTTCACAGATCCTAGTTCTTCTGCAGAGAAGTGTTTGAAGAGGCTTGAGTCTGAGATCATTTGAGATGTGGAACTGGAATCAAGGATTAGGCATTTATCTGGGGTTGAATCAGAGTGATGAAGGCAGCTGACAGTAATATGAGTTTCACCAGAGGTCGGTCTGTTTGGTCTGAGCTCAGGGTGAAGAGTCCAGCATTTGGAAGGAGAGTGTTAGGCCAGAGGATTATTTTTTCCTTTCTTGCAGCATATTATGGTTGAGTTGGTGGTATTTAATGAAGTGGGTTCTAATTCTACCAAGCTCATAGAGTTTTTGCCATTTGAGAATCTTCTCAGATGATTAAGTACAAGATTGGTAGTTATTAATCTGTTGTAGTGGGTCATTTGTTGGCTAATATTGTCTAGGCTAGCTGGTAGCTTGTCTGAAATAGTTTATTCAAGGATATCTCCAGGGATTACTATTCCTACTTTATGGAGCTGGTTTATGCTTTTCTTAATTTGGGTGATAAATTTTGAAACTTCATTTTGGTTGAAGGAGATTTGGAGGAGTCCTTGTAAACTTGGGCAAATTTTGAGGCTTCAGACAAGGCAAAGAAAGTTAGGATTGATTTCCCTACAGCCTTGGAGTCTTCCTTGTTTTTGTGGTTGATAATTTTGGCATGAATGGCATGATCAGGCTTAGAGATCAAAATGGTCCTTATTCTGAGGTTTTTGACCACAGTCAATTTTTTTCCTGGTGATTTCAATACGTCCTTGAGTCCCTATAGATCCAGGAATTTTTCCATTATTTCCTTCCAGATAAAAAATTTTCCATTTTTAGACATAGGATACTATCAATGGAAGTCTTGATAATGGCTTGAGTAAGGGCTTCAGAAATTTTGGTTGTTGGTTTTTAAGGATAGGCTAATGTGTCTGTTTTGGCTTGAAAAGTATTCTTCTTTACAGCAGTGCTTGAGCTGTTGATTATCCTTTATGAAGTGGAGAATTTCAACTTTTAATTGTGACTGAATTATTCTCAAATGTCCTGAATTAATTTTTTATTACTCTTTTTGAAACCAACAACTGTGGCTAAGAGAGGCAGAGCAGAAAATGATTGGAAAAGCTGAAAAGAAATTTTAGAGACAGTGTGAACAGGAATCATTGATTATTCATGTCAAGGCACAAAAAAGGTAAGGTTTTTTTTCTGAATTTGTCTGATAGGTCTTAATGAGTGAGCAAGGTCTAAATTCAAGTCACTCACTGATCTAGCTAGAGAAGTCAATTTCTTGTTTTTTTAGATTGTATCCAGAATGGTGCTCAAGTCCCAGTCTGGAGTTGTTGATTTTTGTTCTACAAATCTTCCTTCTTTTTTTTCAGGGTGGGTTTTTGGTTGGTTCTTCCTGGAGGCCAAGGTTTGGTTTGAGGATGGCTAACAAGCAATTTATTGGATACAATGATTTGGTTTTTTTTTTGAGTATTTGTAATCTGGAGTATATCAACCAGTCAATTGTTTGTTTTGGAGCATCTTCTTCTTTGTTTGGTTGGCTGGTCTTGAGGGAGCTGAACAATCTGATGGAGTAAATGGTCTTTCAGGCTGGGAATGGTGTCTTGATCTTCTGGTTGTTTTGGAAGATTGGAGAAAGGATGACAGAGGGAGAAAGAGTCAGGAGAGAAAGTTAGGTGTAGTTGCATGGGGATTGGGAATCCACGCAACTACTGGACTTATCCAAATTGGTATAACTTCAGATTGAGGACCAGGGGGTTTGGTTTCTTCAAGAGCTATCTTGATTGGGATAACTTGCATGTGTTCAATGTATCCGCTTTTGAGAGACTACATCTTCCTGAATGCATTTTTTTTGAAAATTCATTGAAAACTTTCAACAATTGAGAGTTTAGCTACTGCTGAATTCATGTTTTGGAGTATGGCTAGGAGGTGGTTGACCTTTGGGGTCAGGAATTGCATTTGAATCAGATGCTTGGGATGCTTCTTCTTGAGGTCCAGCAGTTGATGAACTAAGTTTACTGAGGATACTTGCATCAAAATCTCAGTCTTTGCTCTTTTCCTCTTCCTCATCCTCAGCAAAAGGAATCATGCTAGGATTGTACAACAGTCAATTCACTCCATAGCCCAGTTGAGGATATTGAAAAATTACAAAATTAGCACAAATTCTGAAAACAGGAGGAGCTGGAGATAAGGAAGCTCTTGGAGGAGCTTGAGGAAGGATAACAGTATCCATGGGGTTGGAAGCTTTTGCTGGTAGGTTGTAAAAGGTCCTCATAAATTTGTGGGCTTGAGGAGTAGATTGATCATGATCCTGAATGTCTAGAGAAGAACAGCTTCCTCTGGATGCACTTGTTAGAGGTGGACTTCTGGTAATAGAAGGTTGTGCACATTGAGGAGGCATGGTTTCCACTTATGCCATGGGGAAGTGACCCAAAAGAGTTACTCAGAGAGGACTATTGAGGAAAAGATTGGAAGTAGAGGGAGTCTTGAAGGCATAAAACATCCTTCAAATTTGTTCAAAGAGATCAAAGTAATTTCAAACTGTCAAACCCATCAAATCTCCATTGAATTTTGGTCAAAGTATTCAAAGTCCCATCAAATTGTTTCAAAGTTGCGTTTAAGTGCCAAATGATGGAATTGATGTAATTGGATAGTTCTGCAGGAAGATCCTTTGGAGAATTGAAACACCACACACTGTTCAGATCATTCACAAACTGTCCAAAACAAATTTTAGGCAGTGTTATCCATAGGATGGAATGAGATGAATGGTGTAGCTCTAAATATATACAGAAGTTTATTAATTAAGTGGAATGAATTAGTAGGATTTCACACCTGCCCCTGGCATGCAAGTGGCTGAAGGCACAGGCACTACTGATCACAGAACTCAGGATAGGGAGATGAGATTGATTGCAATGAATATAGGTAGAGTGATGAAAAGGAGGAATGAAGCAAAGGATGAGAGGAATCCAGGGGTAAGTCTCTTGAGGAAGACTGATGGATGAATCAAATAAGAAGTATTACACCAATTCCTTGAGTGAAATTAGTCCAGGAAGGGAAGAGAGGCCGGTATATTTGAGAACTGAGAGGAGGCCTTGAGGAGGGATGACTGGTGCTGGGGCTAGGATCCCCCATTTAATTACATGTTGACCAATTGGGATGGAGGCTGTGGCTTGACAGATTGGGTGATGGGCCTGTCCAGGAAGGTTTGTCATGTACTGAACTGGAAGTATGGGTTATCACTCCAGGAGTATGTACTAGGGGTTTACAGTATGTGATTCCCATACTAGTTAGAGTTGAAGGAGAGATGAAGCATGCACCAAGCCATAGGGAGAGAGTGAGAGCCTGGGAGATTAACTAGGACCTGCAGGGGATGCAGGGAGATAATTCAGGATGTGCAGCTGGTAGATACAGGGGTAGAATGTTGATTTTGCTGAGGATTTATAATGGATGAAGGTTGAGAGTGGCTGAGGAGACTGAGAGAAGTTGTGGTTATGACAGGATCCAACAATGCAAAGTGAAATTTGCTTTTTTTTTGTTTTTCAAATCAATCTTTTAAGGTCTTCCAATGCTTCAAAAATTACCAAAGATTTTTTCAAATGGGTTTAGACACCTAGCTACAGGGCTGTAGCATCAAATTCTCAAAATCCTGAAAAATAAAGGATTTTTCCATGTGGATTAAAAATGCACAGATGTGAAAAATCTGTGATTTAAAGTATTGTGCCTGCAAGAGATTTTATTTCCTTTATTAATTTCTTCTGATTTTTTATTAGTTATTTTCCTCTTAAGAATGTAACAACCTTACATATAATGGTTCATAAAAACTTTTGAAATAATGTATTTCTTTGTGGATTTTGGGACCTTTTTTGAATTCTTGAGAAGAAATTAACACTGTTACAAATACCCCTAAATAATTTTGGGTATTTTTCATATCCTTGGTAAACACATGCCATACAAAAAATCCAAAATTATTCAAGCAAAAATTCAAACTACAGGCAAGAAATTTAGAAAAAGCATCTCTTTTTATATTTTTATTTATAAAAATTGAAAGGGTTTGTAGGGGTGCCAAACCAATCAAAAAAAATGATAAATATTTTTGAGAGCCCTTGAGATGAAATCTAGGCAAATGCAGAATCAGAATTGAAAACAAAAAAAATTGTGAGTTTAAGGAAATCAATGTGAGCCAAGACACATTCCTGCAACCAAAACACCATTTCAGTGAAGGGATTAGGGGTGTGGGAAAAGATAAATACCTTAATGAGATAAAATAAATTAATAGAAATTAGAAGTAATTTTTCAGTGGCTTTGGTTGGGTTTCCCTTCAAGCTGTGGCCATAAAAGTGTCAACAGCTATGGCTGGTGTTAAAACCTTCATTTCTTCAAGTTTTTGACAGCCCTCCAGAAGGGTAAGCTTTCACCAGAGCCTGAAATATTTTTGAGTGGCATGGTTTAATCCAAATTGAATAAAGCTCAAGGAAGTACTTTTATTGAGATTATTCATGGGAGTGGGCCAGCCAGACTGGGGAATGGTGCACCATGAAAGATTTATTTTTTTTAATACTACTAGTTAGATTGGGAGAAAAACTAGAGAATTTGTGAGGAAAGGTAAACTGAATGATTAGAAATTTCAATTCATCAGGAGGGAAGGGAAAAATTAAGTTTCAGAATGCATCCATTTATGATAGTATCCAAAAGGAGTCAAATTGATAATTCTTTAGATGTTTGTAATATTATTATGCAGAGTAATGAGATAATTATGCTAAATAAAAAGCATATGGCTTTTCCTGGTCCAGTGACAATACCCCTATCCTTGCCTTGGTTTTTTTTAGGGGGGAGGGGAAAATCCTTTCCCAAAAAATTTGGAATAAATTTAGCAAAAGAATTATTCAATTGAAAAATTGGGAGTTTTCAGGTATTCCAACTGTATTGCTACACTTTGGCCATGGTTAAACCTGAAAAATTAATACAAACAATAATGAAAAATCAGTCTTTGACATATTATAACAGTAACTCTCCTACTATTAAATCAAATCAAATAAAAATAAAGCATAAAAATTAATAAAGCCAAAGATGAGTTCTCTCTGAAGATATAAGGGGCCTTGCCTTAATTGAATAAGTCACAAATGTGACTTTTTTACAATATTAAATTCACACCCCCTATAGTAAAAATAAATTTTAGGACTCCAGAGGACTTCCGGCTAAAACCTTCAGTTGATAAGCTTTTTTTTATTATCTTGATACTAAAATCTAGGGGTGCAATAAATTCTTGAAAGCAAGGTATGTTTTCTTTTGAATTCTTGATGTATCCTGGGATCAATAATGAATGATATAATAACTGAGGAAAACTTTATATTTTAAATAACCTCCTCTTTTATGGTAAAAGGAGCTCTCAGAGGACTCAAAAGGCCATCAGGGGATTCAAGGAATCTCCATTGTTTTTTCCTCAAAGGCTGAAAACTCACTGAATTATCTCCAATGAGAAATAAGTGAATCTTTCCTCATTGGGGAAGATATTCAATGTAACTGTTTAATTTAAATATCTGTAGATTAGCAGGAGCCTCAGAGAATTTAAACCCATCTTGGTAAGCCAGCTCAATAAGTGGAATTATCAATTCTTTTTCCAATTGAGTAACCATTGTGTGCTCAATATGTATTGATAGATTTCAAATAACAAAATACTTCACAACAATGCATAATTTTATAAATTTTTCTTGAGGCTTTAAAAGCAAAATTCTGCCAAACCCCACTGTAATTTTTCTGCCCCCTGCCCTCCCCTTCCATAACTCCACCCTACCATAATGCCCCCCACTCACCTTTGAGCTTCATCACTTTCATCAACCACCCCCCACCCATTATGTATTCTCCTCAATGAGCTCTTTGTTAAAAAAAAAAGAAAAATTAAAATGATGCCAGAAATACCTTTTGCACTTTTTTTGAGACTGGTCCCAACTCATATCAAGAAGAGATCTTTGGAAGGGAAAATTGTGGGACTTTCTACCTGTCTGCTTGATTACTGATGGATGGGTCCAATTTATTGCAAAAAGGGAGAAAAATTGGGTTTTGAAAGTTATCTACCCTTGTGCACCTTCAAAGCTTGTCAATTTTTTCAAGGATTTTTTCAAGAAGGTATAGATGCTTTGAGGGAGTTGATATATTTTCAGCTGAAAAAAATTCTTTCCCTTGTTTTGTCTTCAAGGACTCAAACATCATTTTATTTTTCACAATCAGAAAAAAGGTACCATTTACTCATTGTGGAAGATTTTCAATTCAAGTTTCTGATTTACACCATAGAAGGTTAATTTATCAGTTTTACAAATTAAATATCAGCCATATGGATGGCAAAGCAACCTCATAATATGTATAAATTAATATAAAAAAACTTATAAAAATACCCTTGCATGTTTTTTTCAAATAAAACTATGTATTTTGGGATTAATTACAAATATGAAGTATGTATACTTCTTAGCAATTTTCTTAAAATTTTTATAAATGCAGTTAAGTTTTACTTTCTCTTTATTGATGAATTTTCAAGACATTTTGAAATTAATAGGTTTTGAATCAATACAAAATAACAATATGATCAAGTTCATACAATTTCTCTATACATTGGGACATGGATTAAAAAATATCTATCCACAAAGAAGTATGTTATTCTGTGCATCTATATTTTATTAATTTGGAAAAATCTGGGCCCTCATAGCATATCAAATAATTTTAACTTTTTTTTTTTGGATTGCCTTCTTTATAATAAGCATTATCATTTTCTTCCCATAATCAATACTCATAAAACAATTGTTATAAAATTTTATAGAATGTTTTTAAAGTTTATGGGACAATTAAAATTCTCTTCACAATAATTTATCCTGGTCTATAGTGAATCAAACCAGTGAACTTGCTTTCAGACAATTCAATTATGGACCAGCACTTAACCACTGTAATAAAAATAAATATAATTTTTTCACACAATTGGATAACTATATTTGTCTAGTGGCTGAAAGGGGTTCTTCTTATTTATTATCTTTTTTATTTTTTCTCAAAAAAATGCCAAAAGGCATTTTTTTAGGAAAAAATATTCTAAAATTAAGCCTTCTTCAAATGAAGTTATATTTTTGGTGAATCAGGGCATGAAGTTATTCTGGGGCTTAAATTTGATTGAAATCTAAATGACACTCTCTTTGACATAGGGATGGAAATCTAAATCTAATTGAATGAGAGAAGGAAGTAACATTTCAATTGAAGTTAATTGGCACTGTAATTGCACATGCACATCCAGTTCATTGGCACAGGAATCAAGCATGTAAATCCAGTTCCCTGGCATAGGAAGTGAACATGGAAATACAGTGAATTTGATCAAGAATTGAACATGGAAATCCAGTGCATTTTAACAGTAAGTGCACATTCACATCCATTGAATTGACACAGGATGTGAAAATGCACTTGCAATCCATTGCACTAGAGATTAAATGCACATTTGGTGGATTAAGACAGATATTTTCATTTCACTTGCAGTAGATTTGTCAGCTTTCTACTATTGCAAAGCAAGCTGCAAAAGTAAAAAAAATAACATAAAAATAATAATGATATAATTAAACTAAGAAGGAGTGAGAAAACCATGAAAACTATTACAGAAATGGATTTTCCACCCAAAATTAGGTAGGGTCACTCACTGACCCCACCCTTGAAATCCAACTCCTTATATTTTTAAATAATTAAGGAAAGAAAGACCAACATACTATGGCTCCACTATTGAGCTTTTTTTCAATTAAATATCTCACATGTATTGTCACGTATAGGTTTCACACCTAAAATTCAGTCAGAATTGAGGTGTTGTTTATATTTTAGGAGTTATGGACGGAAATGTGTTTTGTCACAATTCCCGCATGCAGCCGCGGCAGCCAATGCACCCAGGCGCAGCTGAGATACAGCCCTGTCACTCCTTCAAGGTTTTGTATGCAGCCCCGGGCCTCTGACAAGTACACAGCCGCGGGACTACAGGTTGACAGAGTGAAAGGCGGCCTGAGAGGCTTAGGTACCGCGTAAACATGCTACAACCCACACGGGAACATTCTACATATGTAATAAATGTTCCCGTGGATATTAAATAGTCTAAAAGTACATAATATTATATAAAAATACTTAAATATCCCTTATACATATTTTTTATTGAATATAATTCAAAATCCCAAGAATGTCAAAAATAAGACAATGGCAACTTCTAAAAATATATTGAAATACTTTAATATACTTTTATGAGAATTTCTAGACATCAATATATTTGTGACATACTAAGACAACTAATGATGTAAAAATATTACATGAGTTCCCATGACTTATATTTTTAAGTAATTATTTTAGTAAATCAACTGGAACTCAAAAATAAGGAGTAAAATCAATATCATGACTTTACTCCAGTTACTTAATACATAATGAGAACTCACCTGACATCAGGATGTCCATAGAAATTTCTATTTAAATAATTATTAAATTACTGGGAACATTTACTAAGGATAATTAATTAAATAATACATAAATGGGACAGATTAGTGTTATTCACACGTCCTAATATCTATTATAAAGTAGAATAATTCCCATATCCTGAGGAATAAGATGCTACCCTTGCTATAGCACCAAGAACACGTGATAGGCTACCACTGGTTACCCTGCTAGCCTTAGTGTCTGTCCCTTTGAGCCCCTTTACCCCTCAGAAGGATAGTATTGGGACTCCAAAAGCTATAAATAAAGAGCTCTTTTGAGGATATTGATGGGCAGAGACCCAGTTATATTTATATCCAGACACCGTTCCAAGGTAATTAAGTACTTATAAGAGATAAGTAAGTGATTTATGGCTAAGTCTGATCAATAATATCTGTCCTCAACCTCTTTTATATCAATTAAAAGTGCTGAACAACCTTATAACCCCAGTATACAGGTTTAACCCATCAGCGCATGTCTCAAACATATACCCAAAGTATTTAATAATATACCAGTGAGTTTTATTATCCTTTCTCTGTTGTGGCAGCTTGGCTACAAGGCCCTGCCACCCCACTGTGTATTTTATATACATATTATCTTTGGGTAAAATATCCTTTAAACTAAAGAGCCCAAAGTAACCAGGACTACGTGTTTTCATACTGAAATCCCTGAAGAGAGGTGTTAAAGATCCCCAATATAATTGTGGCCCCTCTATAAAAATATTTAATAATCAATTTATTCATATTGATTTAAAACAATAAACCATAACCAAACCACTTAAACTTGCAACAAGCTTAATCCAAATATTTTACGTATTTTTTCTGCATTTATTAAATAATATATTTATTATTTATTCTATCACCTCTGGTAGCTAAAGGATAGAAAGGGTATTGGCATCCAGGAGGCTGACAAGATCAGTAGAGGGTATTCCATTTCAATTTCACTAAATTTACAGATGGAGTTAAATCCCACCTTAAGTGTTCAGAGGGATTTATGTGGCACTTTTAGCACAATTAAGGAGGGTTTGCCATGGCACTCCCAATTAAACAGAACAGAAAGTTCCAATGCACTTTCATTAATTTTTGCAGGAGTGAAATTTAAACTAAAGTGTACCAAGAAAGTGTGTGGACTTTCAAATGCAGTGAATTAGCACAGGTAGAGTGCCATTGCACTTCTTATTCTTAGAGTTACTAGCCTGCACACCATTGTTGTAGCTTAGTGGTCCAGCAGGCACCTAGAGTAAGCCCAACCCAGGTTTGAGTCCTGGAAATGGTTTTCCCATTTTGTCAAAGATCATCAGTCAAAGGGCTACAGTGAAAGGCCTGTGCTGTCAACATGGAAGCCATTTCAGCCCAAGCACTAGCACCAATCGTGTATGGATTATGGGGGTGTTTTAGAGTTACTAACCTGCAAACGTTTGCTGTAGATTAGCGTTCAAGCAGGCACCTAGAGTAAGCCCAACCCAGATTTGAGTCCTAGCAATGGCATTCCCATCTTTTCACACTTATGAATTAGCACAGTCAGTTTCATTTCACTTCCACAAAATTAACACAGGTAGTGCCATTTCACCTCCTGTGGATCAGAAAAGTTAGGTCCATTTCACTTCCTGTCAATTAGCGCAGCTAAGTCCATTTAACCTCTAGTGAAATCACTGAATGCTAAATGGAATTAAATGACAAAAGGCACCACATGTTGAATGGATCTTCATGTGGTAATGCGCTGAAATTTAGATTGTACTCCCCATTTCAAAGCATTTCAAGTAAGATGGTAAACTCTGTGCAAATTAACTTGGAGTGAAACAGCACTCCCTGTGCCATTCCAATGAAATTTAAATGGCAATTCATGTACCAATTCCCTTCAATTGAAATTTCATTCCTGGCTCCAAAGCACTTCAAGTGTAATTAAACTCTATATTAAACAAATAATTTCAAGCCAAATGTAATTGAAAAACTGTTGTTTGGAAACTAGTGTTAAATATATGATTTAAGTCATTATTTTTGTGTTTTATAAATAAACTTTCACATGCACATATATCCATATCTACTCCTTTAAAAATATTTATTCTTTGAGGGTTAGCAAATACCAATGTTGGCCTCCTTGGGAGACCTCTCTTGAAAACCCATTGATCTGATGATGTTGTTCTCTGCAATCTTATTTGCAAACTGGGTGTGGGCCATGCATCCACTTCACCCAAGCTTTTGCACCGGGAAAAAGGTTTGCCTCCCAAATTTGGGGGCAAAAGGCTAGTCTATAAATATAAAAAGATTTCTTTTTTGAGGGTTGGGAAATACCTACATTCACCTCCTTGGGAGACCTACCTCAAAAGCAATTGAGTAGCCAGGATTGTTCTCCGCAATCTTAGCCATGAATCTACCTCACTCAAGCTTTTGCACCTGTTTAAAGGTGTTATAATATGTTGCAACCATGGATCTTCACAGATTGCCAACACCACAACTTTTAGCTCAACCTGCGGCCAAATCTTGACTCAAATTCTGATAATCACTTACTAACCTGCACGGATTGCCAATGCCACAACTTTTGGCTCAACCTTCTGCCAAATCTTCACTCAAACTCTGATGAAGAAGAGTTGGTTTGGATCAGCAAGTTGGGATAGTTTATATACATGAAGTTTTTCTATAGTAGGATAATGTTTAAATTATGTTTGTAGCTTCTTTATGTATATAGTTCTATACGTTAGAATATGCAATTTGTCAAACTTTTGTTTACAGTTCATTACACCCCCCACACGTTTTACAAATTGTGGCCCTTCAATTCCCAGTTTTTTCATTGCAACACTTACCTTGTTGGGCCCTAGCCTCTTTTTCAGTAAGTCCGCCTGCTGATTATGCTTACTGGTCCATTGCAGATCAACCTTATTCTGCCATAAAAAATCATTAAAAAAATAGAATGCATGGCAAAAATACTTGGCCCTCTTTTTGGATGAGTTCTTGCTTGCTATTAAGATTGCCAACTCATTTTCACAGAATATTATCATTGGTGGACAATGTATGCAGGCAACTATGTTTGAAAGGTAAACCAGCTGTTGGGTGCAATCAGACAGAGCAAAATATTCAGCTGCACATGTCAAGAGCACAAGTACGGTTTGGCCTTTTCATCCCCATGCAACCACGTTGCTGTAGTATTTGATAACATGTCCTGAGGTCAATCTTTCATGTTCACCCCCCCCCCCCAATTTGCATCACTCCATAACTCCAATCTGGAATTCCCCTTCTTGAAAACCAGTGCATCATCCTGTGTCTGCTTAACAAACCCAATCAACCAGTCCAGCGCCTCCCATTGTTCCAGGGATGGCAAGCTTGCATACCGTAACAGCAGATTGACCAGATAAGATAAATCGGGTCTGGTTCCTGCCTCTAAGTACATGAGTGAGAAAATGAAGTGCTTAAACCGCTCAGCTTCCACTGACCTTCCATCATTGATTGCTTGCTGCACTTCTGGTAGGGGGCTCCTTTTTGGGTGTGCAACGCAATGGTAATCATCAATAATTTGGGAGGTAAGAACATGTTTCAACATGCAGATGCTTCCTGGAGATAGGTTCAGGGCAATTCCAACAAACTTCTTAGAGTCTGAGTTCCATTTTATTTTGAGATGTTGTTCCATGCCATGCCTAAGGAGATCCATCAATCCCGGTGTGGAAGCTACAACAAACCCATTGTCAACATGCATCCAAACAATGACAAAGCCTTTGCCTTTTCTTAACAGATACAGAAAAGTTTTGAGCTCCTGCTCTACAAAGCCAAGCTCCAACATTATCTGGTCAAAAAACTTCCACCAACACCTTGCGGCTTGTTTGGTTCCATAGACCTTCTTTTTTAATCTCATTACAAGGCCCTTCCACTGGGGTTTGACAGTAAAGCTCCTCACTGATTTTACTGTAAATTTAAGCCAAGCTTACATCAAAACTAGCCATGGGGAGATCCATGTTCAGGCTCAAGGAGATGAGAACACAGAGAACTTTCAGGCTTGCAGTTTGTGCATATGTTTCATGGACATCAACTCCCATTTGCTGGTTGAAACCCTTGACCACCTTCCCAGATTGCCATTCTAACATTTGCCCAAATTCATCAAGCTTTTTTGCCAGCACCCATCTCATCCCAGGGTGCGGTTGGACCGTCCAGATGTTGAGTTTGTTGAACTTTTCCACCTTGCATGTTTCTGAGGCAAGCCACTCTTTACCAAACTTGCCGCGTAGAGCCTCCAGCAATGATTTTGGCAGGGGGTGATCAACCTTTACTGGCATTGACTGAATAAACTTGCGCTCTGCCTCAGCAATCTTGTCTGTTTGCTCCTTCCCCAGAGATAGGATCATTTGGTTGAGAATGAAATCAACACTTGCTTTGCTTGCCTCATACTTGACTGGTAAGTGCTGGAAGTCTGGGAATATGGCAGACGTGGAGTGGATAACCCTCCTCTCACGTGGTGACCAAAAAAACCATCCTGTGCCATGGGCTGGGTATGCAAGTAACTGACACAGTTGCCCCCGTTCTTCCAGCTTGGAGCCTTGTTTATCTTTTGGCACATGGACTATTGCCTTGGCGCCAAAAGGAAAAATCAAGTTGGTGTCACATTTGAGTCCAAACAAGGCTTTGATTGGCAACACAACATCCATACAAGAATTGGGGATACAGTTGTGTATATGGGTGGCGCTGTGGTAGGCATAACTCCAATACTGCTGTGCCATACAACTTTTGTTCAACATGGTCCTGGCTACATCGCCAATTATTCTATTAACCCTCTTGGCCTTGCCATTCTTCTCTGGCTGAAATGGAGGAACGGTGGCAAGTTGAATCCCAAGCAGTTCTAATTTTGACTGGAGGGTACCAAAATACTCCGCTGCATTATTGGATTGGATGTGCACCAGAAAAATTCCTAACGTGTTGCAAAGGTTCTCAATCCAGCTCAGGATCTTCTGAGGCACCTTGCTCCTTGACTGTAAGGCTGCTCCAAAGGTATATGTTGTTGCGTGGTTGTGGAGAGTTAGCCAGAACCTAGCCCCATTCAAATCCTTCTCAAATGGGCCAGCCACATTGGTCACACAAAGTTGTAATGGGTCATGGCGCGCAATGTTTGAGCCAAAACCAAGGGATGTCTGATCAATGGACTTAGATAAAGCGCAACATTTGCAAAAGTATGATTTCCATGTGCCCTTAGGCTGCTGTTCAAAATGAGATTCCAAGAATGCTTTGACAACTTTTTCAGATGCTTGTCCCAGCCTAACATGCCATACATAAGGATTGAGGGAGGGTTTCTGAGTGATAACATGGCAAGTAGGGCCATTGCGCAAAGAAGGGATGGTTCAGCAGAAGTTTCTAAATACAGTCTCAAATTCCCAACCACCTGGATCCGTAACCAATAGGCTAGTGCCTTCATGGTCAAGTCTCCACCCAGCATCAGCCAACCTCCCAGTAGATAATATTGTCCCCTTCACACCTTTGCAGTGGTACACCTCATTCACTTGGAGCAATCCATTCTTTGTTGGCATCTTCAACCCGCCAACATAACGGAAAATTGCAGAGTTGGAAGGGAAAGCCATGGTCAAATTAATTGGCACATCCAGTTTTTCAGTTACTTCAAAAAACAGTGATTTGCCACTCACATGCGCTGTTGAACCGGAATCCAGTAGTATTTGACCCACAGAAATTACTTCAATATCTAACTGCCTGATGTGTCCACCCTGGGAAGGCACGTTGTTTGGTCAAGGCGGGGGAACATAGCGCAATCCTTGCTTGGCATGGTTTGCTGGTGGCAGCGGAATAACTGTTGGCATTCTGTTGTTTTCTGCTCTCACTTAAGTCCTTCAATTCTTTAAACAATTACACTCCTTATATGTTAACTATAAAATCATTGTTATAAGTTTTTCTCTAGTAGCATAATGTATAAATTATGTTTGTAGCTGCTTTATGTAAATAGTTCTAGTCGTGACAATATTCAATTTGTCAAACGTGTGTCTACGGATCGACAAAACTGATCCTGAGGAGTTACAAATGACGAGTAGCGAAGCGGTGGGAATAACATGAGGCGAAAGAGGGTACATTGACACACCAAACAGAAAAAATGAACGATCTAGCATGCAATTATCGGAAAGCCTATTTGTGAGGATACCTCTCGCAACGTCCTTCAGTGGGGAATAGTAATCTAGTGATGACACTTAGACCAGTCACCAACCCCTTTGCTAGATCAGTGTCTTGGCGATCACTATTGCGCATTGAATTCGTCATATTCAAATTTCACCATGGCGGGTTAACTTGATCTGTTACACTAGACCATCCGTTTATCCCACAGTTGGTAACTGAAGTATCCCCACAGAGTAAGTAGCATCATGATAACACCAAGCCCGCCCACCAGCCAAAAAAAATCCGGGAGGTTTAACTGTCGATTCCAACAGTGTTGGAGAGCTTCTCCGAATCTTCTTTCAGGCTCGAAAAATTCCGAATCTATCAGTTGGAAACGAGGGCGGATTATTGCCCGAGCTGGGGCGGGATTCTGAGCTTCGAGGTCTCCCTCAGGACTTCTTGGCTCAGTCGAAATATCTGATCTCTTTACCTCGGATGATGTCCGTTTCGTAGAAGAAATGGAATTCTCTTCCTCACTTGAATTTCCCGAATCTGAATCCCACCCATCTTCTAGCTTTGCCATCTCGAACATGACCACTGCCGCGGTAGTGTTGTTTTCGAAAGATTGATCAATAATCATCACCAAATTAAAAAAAAGGACATTCAATGCGATTAGCCAAACCATCAATTTTGGATGCAGTTTTTGTGATAAGACACAAGCCACCGCTGTCAAAGAATTCTTAGCGGAGGCCTCACACTTTTCATCATCCGAGCTAGAAAGCTCATCGATCTCTCGTACGATTTCACACTTTTCATCATCCGAGCTAGGAAGCTCATCGATCTCTTGTACGATTGGGAATTGACCGCCGCCGTGTCCTGATAGCTTGTGACTTGTAATTGGCACCATCTCACGCTCAACTGGCCGATCGAATGGAATAAGCCGTCAATTTGGAGCTTGAATGTGAGTTGAAAAAACTCTGTTCATCTGCGTGCCATGTGACCAACTGACAATCTCCAGCTGCTAGATTCTGCTGACGAAAAGAGACATGCTTCCCGTTTCCCCTGCTTGGTGGCCCTACAAGTGTTTCGTTTCATAAAAGGAAATATAAAACCCACAATCGTCAGTCAGACGGCATCGATTGCGTGAGTCCCCCCCTGCCCCTCGCCCCCGCTTCAAAAAGGTTAATGAAAAATAAAAGTAAGGTTCTGGGAAATTCAAGCGTTTCACACTTTTTGGAATCAGTGCCGATGTGATTTGCTCCCCTAGACGATGGGTCCACTCCAAGCACAAAGCGCTTGCGGAAAGGCATATAAAGAACAGGCGCAAGGGAGACAGGATCTTAATTGGTTGAAACATCATAATGAAGCCCACAGAAACTAAAGGAAGATTTGGAACGAACTCATAAAGGATTGATGAGCCCAGGCGTGAGCTCCTTTGGGCGCACCAGTTGAAGTAGACCGGGCCGATTCATCGACCATCATCTGCGTTTTCGGGTTCCCCAAGACTAATTTGCGGATGCAAGCACATGACGGATCATGCTAGAATATGTCCTGAACTGACATATCCATCTGCAAACGGTTGAAACGTCAGCGGCCCAGCCGATTATGAAAGGCAAGCGCGCAGCAGCCCATACCCTCAAGTCTAGGCAAAGATGCGCGAAACCTTCCCCCATCTTCGTGTTTTAGTTTGTTTCTTTCTTTTTGAAGCAAGCTTGGGTTTTCCAACGCGTGTCATGTTAGTATCGACATTGTGATCACTACGGTAGTGGCAACTGCGCCTTGCAGTTGACCGACACTGCCACTGGGACATTAGGTTGCCCGCGGTGGGCTGCATCGCAGAACGCGAGATTCACCACCATGTTGCAGCAGGGCGCAGCCAAAGATTAAGAATCGCTGTTACTCCCGGTGGGTGAACAAGTTGAGCGGAAAGGAGCGGGTTGCTGTTGCTGTACAAGTTGAGCGGAAGGATCTGCTTCCGTACTGTAATGTGGAAAGGACGTAGATCCGATAATTCACATTCCATCATTGGACTATCAGCTAGAGTGTGTCTATTTATATGATTTGTAAGTACATATTATGTTGATGTGTAAGTTCTATATACATTATGCTAGAATGTTCTATGCACGTCTAAACCTTTTATATCATATTCTTATATTGCATAATGTATATTCATTATATTCCCCCCCACATCAACACCAAAAGACCCACGTGTTCACAACCGGTCATCGTAGTGATCGTCCTAATGTCGCAAAGGCAAAAAAAAAATTGCAGAATGCTCACCCACGTGGCCGGGTGAACCTTCTAACCCACAGAGTGCGGTGCGGACGTAAAAAAAAAATCACTGACTTGAAATGTGCATTAAGCACCTCCAGAAAGAAAGGAATCGGTAAGGTTCCGAAGTTTGACGTTGCCCAGAGCCTTGGTAAAAATGTCGGCGTGTTGGTCGGCGCCCTGTATCCACCGTATGTCGAGCCGACCGAGTCGTAACAGTTCATTGATAAAGTGAAATTCTCGGTCGATATGCCAAGAGTTTTTCATGCTGGCTTTATCGCTAGCAATTTTTACTGCTGCCTGATTGTCGGAGAGGATGGCCGGGCAAGAGCTGGGTATTAGTCGGTCGAGGAGGTTTTGGAGCCACAACGACTCCATCGCAGCCATGGACAGGGCCATGTACTCAGCTTGGCAGGTGGACCTCGCAACACATGTCTGTGCCTGGACCCCCAGTTGACGGGTGCACCCCAGAGGGTTGTTAGGAAGCCATGCAACGAGCGTGCTCCCTCTCCGCCCCAGTTGGCATCAACGTAGGTCTGGAGAGAGAAGTTCGCCGCGGAAGGCCGGATGGTAAGCTTGAGGTTCCGAATACGCCTGATGTATTGCACGAGTTTGGTCAACGCGCGAAAGTGGGTATCATCCGGATTAAGGGAGAATCGTGCCAGGTAGTGCACAGCAAACGAAATGTCCGGCCGGGTCCCTTGTGTCAGAAGTCATATGCAAACAAATGAACACTGTGGGATTCAAAACCACAACCTCAGACTCTCTATATGAGTGATGCTCTTACCAATTGAGCTAAGTGCGCTGTTGAGTAAGGAGCAAGCGGTTGATTCATAGCTATTTTGGCTGATCACCCCGGAAGAGGTATACTTATCCCAGCATTCTATGATGTGGGTGGCACATACCAGTCAATGAACTGCTCATGGCAATTATGTAATCTAACACCCCTCTGTGCCTTGAGCAGGGACTCAACCATTTGATTTCATTGATAAAGACGGATTGTTATTTTTGACAGCTGTTAGGCTGCAGTCTTTGTGACTGTATAACTCTTGCTACCATGTCAGAAGTCATATGAAAACAAATGAACACTGTGGGATTCAAACCCACAACCTCAGACTCTTTATATGAGTGATGCTCTTACCAATTGAGCTAAGTGCGCTGTTGAGTAAGGAGCAAGCGGTTGATTCATAGCTATTTTGGCTGATCACCCCGGAAGAGGTGTACTTATCCCAGCATTCTATGATGTGGGTGGCACATACCAGTCAATGAACTGCTCATGGCAATTATGTAATCTAACACCTTGTGCCAAGTAGAGTAGCATTCCTATTTGATGGAGGTAGTCAGAGTTTGGTTTGTCCAATAGATTCAACATGAGCAAGGTGTCAGAGAGTGGAGTTGGGGAGGTAAGGAGGGAGTCGTTGGTTTGTAGGATTTTGTCCACCAGGGCAGGCTGAGAGAGAAAGAAGGCGTCGTCGGAGCGTTTGACAGATATACCAACAATGGAGGCAAGTTGTTGTACCATTTCATTGTGATCAAACTGGTAAGGCGGGATTGAAGACCTTGGAGCACATCATTGTTCTTGGCCATCAGAATGCCGTCATCAACATGGACCCAAAGGAAGGCCTTGCCTTGATTGGAAGAGTAAGTATATGTGCTAGTGTCCTCGTGATTGGACGTAAAGCCAATGGCTTCAAGCTGTTGACGCAAGTGCATCCACCAACAGCAGCCTGCTTGTTTGGTGCCGTACAGGGCCTTCTTAAGCCAAAGCACCTTGCCCGGGGGACATTCAAAACCAAGGGGAGGCCATAAATACACAATCTCATCAATTGCGCTATGTAAGAATGCCGTCTTGACGTCAAAAGATGCCAGCTTCCATTTGAACTTGGCCGCTATTGTGAGAGCCATCCACAGCGCCGAGAAGGTGGGTGTCGGAGCAAAGGTTTCCTCAAAACTTATGCCATGGATCTGGCTGAATCCTTGGGCCACCAGCCTGGCTTTACAACGCAGGAACGTGCCCTTCAGGTCACGCTTAGTAGTGAGAACATACCGGCTACCAAGGATCCAAGAGCGGTCCGTAGGGGGGTCACTAAGCCCAAAAACCCCCATCTCAAGGAGAGAGGAGTTCTCTTCACCCATGGCCCCCTTCCACTGTTCCAAAAATTCAGATTTCAACGCTTGCGCAACCGAGGGATTGTCCAGGTTGTATTGGAGAGAAGAGCTGAGCTTTGCCACAAAAGCATCCTGCTGGTCAAGGGCGTCCCCCTAATAAAACACCCAAGTAGGTGAGTTGAGCGGACACGCAAAGAGGAGGCGACTTAGAGGGATCACACCTAATAAAACACCCAAGTAGGTGAGTTGAGCGGACACGCAAAGAGGAGGCAACTTAGAGGATCACACCTGGAGGACAGAGAGAACAACAAGAGTGGAACAGTGAGTGTTGAAGTTGATTGGCGCAGTGCAGAAAAGAACAACAACTGGGAAAGTTTGATAAAGATGCCCAACCTAATAAAACACCCAAGTAGGTGAGTTGAGCGGACACGCAAAGAGGAGGCGACTTAGAGGGATCACACCTGAAGAAATGAAGAGGAGTTAACACAATTAGAGGAATGACAACAGGAGGACTAGAGTAGGAAGGTTGAGAAGGAAACTTACCTGGAGGACAGAGAGAACAACAAGAGTGGAACAGTGAGTATTGAAGTTGATTGAGGAGGCAATCTCTGTCCTCCAGGCTCAATTTTAGCTGATCGACAACTTAGATTAGGTTACAACTTTAATTATCATCACTGTGCTGCGTAGCTGCTGCCTGCGCTGTTGGCGCGGGCGTTTGCTTCCAAAGCTCTACTCTCAATACCCCCAACCAAAAATCCCCAAGTCCAGAAGAGGCAATGGTTGAGGAGTAAGATTGCCCTCCAGGGCGGCCTTCAACAAACCGGACGGAAATGCTGGTCAAGACTTTATTGGTGGAAGTTTCCAATAGGACCCAACCTTCAGAGTCTGGACTTACACCGAGGTGTTTAACCTCCCTTGCGTAAGGCTGCATCTGTTTCAAATGTGTATGGTTGTAGACGTACGCTTGACATCCAAAGGGTCAAAGCATCGCCAATGACAGTTGCTTACCCAATGCAATCTCTATTGGCGTCTTGTCCTTTGTGGAATGAACCAGTCTGTTGTAGATGTAGGCCGCATGCCAAAAGGCGTACGGCCAAATGTTTGTCCAAAGCCCAGAGGAGTGAATCATTGTTCTTACCATTTTGGTAAGAGTCCAATTGGCTTGCTCAATTGCGCCATTCTGATGATGTTTGTAGGGCACACTTTTCTCATGAAGGATGCCCAGGCCACCCAGGTGTTTGGCCAGAATTTTGTGCCTGACAAATTCTAGCGCGTTGTCAGTGCGGAGACGCTTAACTGAGTAGCCAGAGATATTGCAAAATTGATTGATCCATTTTATAATTTTGTGAGGTGCATCCAATTTTGCCTTGATGGGAATTCAGGATAGCATGCCCAAATGTAGGTCCATAATGTTGAGGAAAAATTTATTACCATCAATGGCAACATCAAACGGGCCCACGACGTCAGCAGATATAACGTCCCCAGGCACCAAGCAGATCTTGCGCAAGGGTATTTCAGGAAGGGTATGTTTGGCCTTCATCAGGGAACAAGAGGCGCACGGCTCTTTTAGTTCACCATGAAGAGGCGGAAGGCCATCTGCTGCAGAATGCTTATGGGTGTTCCCAAGCATTTGCATAGAGAGGTGACCTATGAGGTCATGGGTCTGATAGGGAGAGGTAGCAATGGATTGCACACAGGTTGGTTTAGTGATGGAGAGGAAACAATTGTCCTGAAGCGTGAAGGTCTGAAAACTCCGTCCATCCTGAGATAGGGTGTACCTTATACCATTGTAGCTGACATTGCCATTGAATTTCTTAAATTTGCCGCTAGAGATGATGGTGCCATCAATGTGCGGGAAATATAGCATGTTTTTAATGCGTAAGGTGCCGTAGGGAGTTGGAATACTGGCATCCCCAGCCTTATTCACGGGAAACCGGTCTGTGGACGCAACAGTAAGAGAAATATTTGTGTCCCGGAGTTGGGTGAAAAGACTAACGTTGTTTGTGACACTGTCAGTGGCACCAAAGTCAACCAAAGCTGCCGCGGATGGTACTTCATTTTGGTCAACCGCGGCAATTGTACCCGCTGGCTTGTACAAGGAGTTTTTTATTAGTTGAATATAATGAATAATATAAACAAAAAAAATGAAGGCTAGAGGCAAGAACATCAATATTCCAACAAGGGCAATCAACAAACTATCAGTGGGCAAGGCCCCGGGCCCTGACCAGATCAGAAACAATATATTGAAACTAACCTGCCCCGTGGCAACTCCCCACCTGTCCCAGTTATACAACAAGATCCTCAGCCAGGGTAAATACCCCCAATGCTGGAAAAACGCAACCACAGCTATCATACAGAAGGTGAACAAACCAAGGTACACTTCCCCGGGGGCTTATTGCCCAATTGCACTCCCCAATACTCAGGCAAAACCCTAGAGTTAATACTAGCAAAGCGCATGGCAGAATGGGCCACAACGTCTAACTGCCTCCCCTCCCAACATTACCGGGGAAGGAAAGGGGTAGGCACGGAGGATTCCCTATGATATTTTGATACCTGGACCAGAGATCAATGGGCTGAGAAGAAAGTAGTGGTTTCCCTCTTCTTAGATGTACAGTAAGCATATCCAACTGTACACCCAGATAGACTAATACATATCTTGGTAACTAGAGGCTGCCCAGCTTACTTGTGGATCATCATACGGGATTTCTTAAAACAAAGAAGCACAACTCTCCGTCTGGATGATTATGTCTCACCTCCAGAGGAGCTGCCCTTGGGCCTGCCACATGGATCACTACTCTCAGTCATCCTATACATAATATACAACTTGGAACTCCTTTGGCTGTCAAACCTTCCTTCTAACAGGTCCACCTCAATAGGTTATGTTGACAACGTTGTACATCTAACTGCAGGCAACAATCTCCAAGAGGCTTTGGAATCCATGTCTATCTTATCCAAAAAATCACTTGACTTGTCTGCCCAACATGCTGCCATTTTTTAAAAGCAAAAGTCTCAACTCCTGATCTTATCCAATTCCAAAAGCCCCCCAAGCCCCACCCACACGTTCCATTTTGGCAATACTCCAGTAGAATACTCCCTATTGGCAGTCTGGATGGGAGTTACTTTAGACCAACCGCTGACATATCACAAGCACCTGGGTAACATCCTCACCAGAGGACAATCTATCCTACATCACTTTGCACACTTGGGAAATTAAAGATGGGGACTCTCAGAGAGAAATTGCGCAAGGATCATAAAATCTGTCTTCTTGCCCAGAATAACCTACGCAGCCCATGTATGGGCAAGGAGGAAGAACCTACCCCAAATATCAACTCTGTCCCTCAAACTGGCCAAACTGTGCGCTTTGTGGTCCAGAGGTATCTTCGAAAACACAAGCCCCGCATGGATCAAACAAAATGTCATCCACAGGCCAGTAACAGAAGCAGTGAAAAAGACCGCTTTTCTCTTCTACACAAGAAAAATGACCCAAACTGACTTTCCTTTATGCATAAGGGAAAAATTAATAAGCAGACTTACCAGAAAGGCAAAAGAGGACACATTGGCGGTCAATGCTGTTAGAATTCTAGTCTTATATTGTGTTGCCTAACACTAGAGTGCAACCATTTATTAAGCTTTATATTCTCATGTCTTGCTCTTGAGGGTTCATCTCCAGTATGTTCTTTATTCTATACTCATTAGTTATAGATCAAGTATCATCTCTATTTTGAATCCAAGTGGCTCTCTTCCATATTAGCTCATGAGTGTTCTTGTCCAGTGGCCTCTTTATATTTTGCTAGTTAGTCATAATTCTAGTGGGCTCTCTATCTTGAATCCTTGATTCTCTGCCTATCTCAATTCAGCCTGAAGTGGTCCTCCAAGTTGTGCGGACTCTAAATGGTCTGATATTGAATACTCATTACATCTATTCATTACACTTTTCTCCCACTTGTCAGCCATCATGTATTTAGTCTATTTATACTGATGCTTTATCAAGTGGAATTTGAGGATCCATTCTTCCTTACATTGAAACGGAGTGCCCCCTCTTTGACTCCTAGGATCCGCTCTTCTTAGAAACATAAGCTCCTTTCCCCATTCTCTTTCTCATCAGACCAGAGCCTCCAACCTAAATCTTAACAAATGCCAATATATGTCAAGATATGTTGACCACTTTCCTAGGCCTAAATGTTGAAAAGATTACCACACAAATAAACGCCAGGGTGGCCCCATTACTGGGAGACATCAAGTATTGTAATTTAAATTTACCAAAACAAGAGGCAATTCAGGCAACTCAAGATTTGATCAACCATGCAACAGAGAAGGATTCTCTCATATTTACAGATGGGTTGTATGATGGCAAAAAAGGGGGTGGTTCCGCGGCCATAATGTGGAAGTCTGACAAATGGATCCTTTTTTGCACAGGCACAGGAATGACACACTCAAACCACAAATGTGAGGCATTGGGAGTGATAGCGGCATTAAAATTGATAAACACTCTCAGATACAATGAGTAAAACTGTTTCTTCATCTTCACTGAAAACAGAGGAGTTCTACAGAGAACAATGCACCCCTGGCAGAAAAACCCGGCCAGTACCTTTTTAATGAACTACGGAAGTTAGCCCTATCAACTGACCCAAAGCTGGAAATTTGTTTTGTATGATGCCCAGGTCACAAGGGAATTTCAGGCAATGAGGAAGCTGATAAAAAGGCAAACAAGGCAGCAACGGCTGGTGAAAAGCCACCAATCCCTCTGTGCAGCATCCTGACAAAGGTCAGACGACAAATCCTAACTGGCCAAGTCACGGCGGACAAGATGCTGGCCAGATGCACCAAAAGCATGAAAATACGGGAAATGGCTGTCATAAATCAACTTGTGTCAGGCAGCTGCAGCCTAAATGGGTACCTTTTTTGTATCAGGAAAGTCCTTGACCCATTGTGCCCAAAGTGTGGCCATATGAAGGAGACAGTGACACATTTTCTAAATTTCTGCCCGGCTTAAAAAACCCCCCAGCATGATATGAAAAAATAATTGAGAAGATCAAAAGTAGGCTTCAACCCTAACAAACTCTGCTTGTCACTAAAGCAACTAAAAGCTTGGTTGGCTTTAAAAAACTTCATCTTGGCAACAAACCAATTCCAATTCCTCACACCCAGTCCAGATCCCCAAAAACCAATGGCCCCCCCAAAAGAATATGTCTTTACCAGCTAAGCTTCTTACTTAAGAAGAGATTCTCTTTTTCTGAAACTGATCAGCTATCACTTAATCCTATTTTCTGCTGTCTCATCCCTTATTTTTTTTTCTCCCCTCCTTTTTTCCTTGTCCTCCTCCTTTCCATTTTCTCTTTCTCTCTGGCTATACCTGAACTTGTGAAAAATAGGGGATCAATGTGAGATCCTGCAGCCATATTTTGACCACCCTGAGACTCTTTGAATATTCAAAGTGGTCTGTGCGCAATGCAAAAATCACTATTAAAAATAAAAATAAAATAAAAGTTGAGTGGAAAGGAGCGGTTTGCTGTAGAGAAACAAAGATGTATCTACAGAGTCAATCAGAAGTGCTGCACAATGCCTATAAGCATCTGTAACTGTGTACATCCGTGTAAGATCATCTTGGTAAGGACTAAAAAAAGGTGTCTCATTGATAATTTCTCTTCTCTCACACCTCACGGTTTCCTTTTATACTATATACAACACCAGCAATTACCCAACTACAAATGGTGACATGAAATTGGCGACTACACCCCCCCCTCACTATGTTAGGGAATCCTTCCCGGGGGAGGTAAACAGCAAAGCTAAACCCAATTTACCTCCCAACAGCTTAAAAGTCACCTGTCCCACGGGTGCTATCCGCAGTGTTATTTTACCTTGGGAGGTATGTGAGGGTCTTTGGGTGCCACATCTGGAAACCCTCTAGCTCCTGTGATGTTCTTCAATATACAGTACATCCATCTGCAATGCACCCAAATCCACTGGAAATCTTCATCTGCCTCCCCAAAAAGTTGACACTGCCCCTTCCCACCCCCCACCCCCCCCAAACCGCTCAATTGTTTGGTACGGGTGGCAGGGAATCACACACAAATACCTCCCTGCAGTTTTGGGTGCAGCTGTTTGGGGAGGCAAAACCTGCTGTAAAAACCTTGATTTTATGGTTTGCCTCTTGTTAAGTATTGCCTAATACTAGAATATTAAAGACCTGTCCTCAAAGGTCACGCCAGTTGGAACAGGTCCCCCAATGATCTCTCCTGTGACACTTGGGCAACCTCCCTATCTCTCTCAAATCAGATCCTGGCCTCAGGAGGGGCCCGGGTTCCTGCTCCTCTCCTTCTTTTTTCAACCATCTCTCTCTTTCTCTTTCTTGTCAATAACTCTCCTATCTTCTTCCTTTTATTTCTTTCTTTTCAGTCTACTTCCCACATCTCAGTCTTTCCTCTCAAATCACCAACATCCTATCTTCTCCCCCTCGACCTTCTATCCTCTTTTATCCAATCAATTCTCACCCAACTCATCATTTGACTGACTACTCATCTGCAAGTCCATGCCTGGTAAGAACATGATCCTCAAGACCACTCTAGTTTGATGCATCTGACCATCTAGTACCGCACCTGCAGCCATTCCCCTACGTATTCCTTCCTCTATCACCTCTATGCCACCCAGGGTTCTTTTCTCATTTACTCTTTAAAACCACGTCTGAGCTGTTTGTCTTTTCATCCTTCTCATTTTTGCTCAAGTTGTTCAACTCTCTAACTCTGGTCTGCAGCCTGGTGGTTTTCAGTTCTAGTCAATTTTGACGCAATCTTATCATGGTTAAAAGCCAAAGGACAACTCTACCCAACCAAGAATGAACAAACCAACGGGAGCAAACAACTATTTCTATCAGGTTGGGCTCAAGGCCTCCGTGGATGCTATCCCTCCCCTCAACAACAACAACTACTCCATCTGGCAAGACAAAATGATGATGCTATTTGATCTCAAAGACATCAAGGACACCATAACCAGAAACTCGGGCCAATTACCTGTAAAGAAAGATTGAGAAATCAGGGCAATAATTCTATCTAAACTTGATAGTACAACTCACGCCAACGTTGTCAACACCGCAAACATAACGTTGTCTAATTTACTCTGGGCCAAGATCACAAAAAGGTTTGCCTCATCCAAGACCGCCAACAGAGCCTGCATCTTCAATCAATTCCTCCACGCTCCTTTCAACAAACACGCCGTTGAGGGATTCATAACAGACATTCAAAAAGCACTCACTTGTGTGGCCGACGTTGGAATAGAGCTACCTAAGGACATCTTGGGGTATCTCATACTCTTCAAGTTTCCACCCACTCTAGAGAACCTAAAGCAAAAAATCATGCATGGCGAAAAATCAGTGACGGTAGAGGCGACATTTAACCATCTTACTCAATAAAATAATGAGCGCAAGGCACAACTCAAGACGGGAAAGTCCACCTCCAACTTCACCTTAATGACCACTAGAAACAAGACAGATCAAGGAGAGAGAAAGACTTGCATTTGGTGCAAAGAAGGTTCCCACAACCCTAATGCTCCACATCCCAAATCCTCTTGTTTTCACCTTCATCCTCAAATTGCTCCAGCCTGGTGGATAGAACAACAGAACAAATGGAAGAGCCGAATTAAGAAAACTCCTATCATCAACTATCACGCGCTACTTACCCTCTGGATCAATGCCAAAAATACACCTAATCTTCTCTTGGATTTGGGCGCCAACATTCACATATTCAAAAACCTGAAGTATTTCATCTCAATCAACTTGCAGGAAGAGGCGGAAAAGATCAAAACTGGAAAATTAGAAGCCAATCTCAAGATACAGGGAACAGGTACTGTTAGACTGAAATGGAAGGACTCCGTCATCACTCTTGAAGAATGCATTTACTTACCCAACATTGTAGTCAATCTTATCAGCCCCGGCATTCTGGAAAAGAAAGGATGTAATCTCTCTCAAGAACAAGACCAATTCAGAATCACCTGAGCTGGCAAGAAGGTACTCAAAGGACTGATCCGCGACAGCTTATTTGTTATTGAGAAACCCAAAACTGATGGAAACAAGCTATTGGTCAATCTCACAAACCAGTTCTTGTTTTCTCCCCCAATTCAAGCTCAACCGCTCTCTGACATCCATAAGATGTATGGACACGCCTCAATCTTGACACTTAAGCCTATTCTCAAAGACCAATACTCTAAAGACAAATTAAATAACTTCCAGTGCGACCGTTGCGTGAGGAGCAAAATCACAAGGGCTCCATTCTCAGCCACCTCAACACCATTTTCAAAGCCCCTCAAGAGAATTCATCTAGATTTGATAGGCCCAATCACTCCACAATCAAAAGCTGGTCACAGATACATTCTAAATCTTGTGGATAACTGCACGGGCTACCTCTTGGCCTTTCCCTCTTGTCCAAAGAAGAAACTCCAGACGTCATCATCAGTATCCTTGAGACAGAACATAAATGGCTCAACTATTATCCAAAAGAGATATTTTTGGATAAGGGCACAAAATTCACAAAAAACACCTTGAAGAGCTTTTCCAAAATCAAACATATAAAACTCTTGACGTCTGAACCCTACCACTCTCAGCACAATGGTCAAGCCAAACAAGCCAATCAAACAATCATTGAGTTGGTACGTGCCACTTTCTCATCTCACAGGTTGAGTAAGAACTACTGGCACATTGTTTTCAGAAGCTGTTGCTTCATGCTCAACCAAGTCCCCAGGGAAGGTAATGACCAATCCCCTTGGGAACTGATGTTCAACAAGAAATTAACCGCTAACTACTTGAAACCTGTAGGACCCTTGGTCATTTACCTTGCAAATCATCTACAAAAGGGAAGGAAGTTTGACAAGAAAGGACTGGAAGGAGTCCTGATTGGGTTCAATCCTGTTTTCCACTCCTATCTTATTCTTAATTCATTGGGAGGCGTTGTTGAAACCAAACACATCCAGTTTCTCAAAGATTCACTCTATGACTTTCCATTCTTCAAATCGCCAGGAACCAATCTCTTCAGTACAACAAACACGGAATACAGAGAATCCGACTTCTCTTCAGCTGAAAAACAATACACCATACAAGAATCTCAGGACAATTCTTCAGAATCTGAATTGGATCAGGAAGACACAAAATTGGTAGCATCATCTTCCCCTGATCCTCCTTCCGTACCCTCTCAAGTTCCAGAGTTCTCTATTCAATCTACCTCTCAAAGACCCAAGCGCAGAACAAGAAAGCCTCAAAGATATGGTTTCCACCATTAATACAAACCCCCTTCTTACAAGGCTGCCAAGAAGTGCTCTGAGTGGCCAAAATGGAAGAAGGCAGCTGACAATGAATTGAACTCTATAGAGCTCCAGGACGTTTGGGAAGAATATCATGGTAATTGGGAAAACATTCTGAATACAACCTGGGTCTTCAAAGTAAAAGAGAACTGTCATGGCAATCTGGTCAAGTACAAAGCTCGACTCTGCATCTAGGGATTTAATCAAGTTCTAGGGATTGATTATAATGAATCTTGGGCTCCAAATGGCAAATTAGGATCACTCTGAGTTGCTCTCACATACGGTCTAAAACAAAAAATGAAATTAACTCAGTTTGACGTGAAAGGCGCATTCTTACACGCTCCTCTCAAAGAAACGGTTACCATAAAAACTCCAGAAGGGTCCGACAGAAAGTCTCCATATCTAAAGCTCAAGAAATCTCTCTACGGTTTGAAATAATCCCCCCAAAACTGTTATGTAACCTTGACTTTGTGGATCAAATCTCAAGGCTATCAAGAGTCAACTAGTGATCCCTGCCTATATCTCAGCTCTACAACAAAAGTAATCATCTATTTCCACGTTGATGACTTAATTCACGTAGGCAATTTTCAAGTCTTTGAACTCAAATTTCTCAAACAATTCAAGAATTTGTCCTGTCATCCTCCCAACACCATTCTTGGAATGCTTATGGAACTCAAAGACAACAAAATTCTCCTTAGTCAACCTAATCACATTGCTTGCGGCTTGGAAGTACTAGGCCTTACATCCTGCAAGGACATACATTCTCTACTCACTCAAAATTTGAACCTTGAGCCTGCATCCAACGCCAATCACAATGAATTCCGTCAATTAAACATTAACTATCAATCAGCCACCGGACTACTTAATCACCTAGCCCAATACACACGTCCTGATATTTCTTTCTCTGTGTCTAGTCTGGCTAGGTTCAATGCCAAGCCAGGGATGAATCACTGGAGAGAAGTCAAGAAGGTGTCAAAATATCTCAAAACAACCAAGCACTTCAAACTTGTCATCAGCTATGATCCTGATCAGGAAACTTTCTCAAGCTTCAGTGATGCCACCTGGGGAGATGATCCAACCTTCTGCAAGTCACAAACTGGATACATTATTCTTCATCATGGAAGCCCAATCATCTGGAACTCCACTTGACAAAGAAACATTACCTATTCCTCCACTGAATCTGAATTGAATGCTCTATTGGATTGCTACCTTGAACTCAAATGGATCAAACACCTCATCGGCAAAATATATCAAACACACAAACCCAAGCCTATCTTACACATCAACAATAAGGGCTTGGAAAACAACATTGAAAGATTTGTGTCTCACTCAAAGTCCGGGCATATAGATATCAAAACAAAAGGGTTGAGCGAGGACTTTGCAAATGGAGAATTTACTCTCTACCTGATTCAAAGTCAGCTAATGGTTGCTGAATCTCTCACAAAAGCCTCTTCAATAAGTTCCTTGGAACTCCTTTAAAGGAAAACCTTTTCCCCCTCGAACTACTGATCTTTTGGACCATCTCCTCACCAGCCAAGTGGGGTTTTAAGTATTGCCTAATACTAGAATATTACGGACCCGTCCTCAAAGGTTGCGCCAGTTGGAATGGGTCCCCCAATGATCTCTCCTGTGACACTTGGGCAACCTCCCTATATCTCTTAACTCAGATCCTGGCCTCAGGAGGGGCCTGGGTTCCTGCTCCTCTCCTTCTCCTGTCAACCATCTCTCTCTTTCTCTTTCTCATCAATACCTCTCCTATCTTATTACTTTTCTTTCTTTCTTTTCAGTCTACTTCCCACATCTCAGTCGTTCCTCTCAAATCACCAACATCCTATCTTCTCCCCCTCAACCTTCTATCCTCTTTGATCCAATCCAAACTCACCCAACTCATCATTTTACCAACTACTCATCTGCAAGTCCGTGCCTGGTAAGAACATGATCCTCAAGACCACTCTAGTTTGACGCATCTGAACATCTAGTACCGCACCTGCAGCCATTCCCCTACGTATTCCTTCCTCTATCACCTCTATGCCTCCCAGGGTTCTTTTCTCATTTACTCTTTAAAACCACGTCTGAGCTGTTTGTCTTTTCATCTTTCTTTTCTTCCTTCTCATTTTTGCTCAAGTTGTTCAACTCTATAACTCTGGTCTGCAGCCTGTTGTTTTTTAGTTCTAGTCAATTTTGACGCAATCTTATCATACTTTTACCTTCTGTGGGAGAGATGCCCTAACAAGGAAAAACCTGGAAATTCCCTTGATTAATTACTCAGTGTCAAAGTATGCCATATATATAGCATAATTTATGTATTTACAGGAGTGTTATGTCAAAATCTAGAATATTTTATGAATATTTTGTTTCTCCTAAATGTATACTTCCAGATTTTTCTTACACCCCCCTTCAAACCTTGTATTCTCATTCTTACATGTCCCTATTCAGTATTCTTTTTGATTGAAGATGCTTAATTGGGCAAGTCTCTGTCAAAACCCTGACACAGAGGTAGAATTGATTATATAATAAAGCTATGTGATTAGTAATCCTTGTAAGTTTCATTAACATGTAAAAATTATGAGGTTTCACAGGTTTTAAATACTATTATATAAACCATCACTCTTCCTTCACTTTCAAGTAGTTCCTTATGAAATTGATTTTATTAGTTTGCACCCTGAGTTTCAGTCCACTCCCTTCTGGAGTTCCCTTCCTGCTAGTACAACCCTGACTCATTTCAAGTCTTCCTTGAGTCTTCACCCATCCTGGATTTCTCACTCCTTTTCCTGCTGAATCCTCAGCTTGATCCATTTCAGATCTTCTGGTACTGGCTCCTCCCTTTTACTGTTAGTTACTGCCACCCTGGCTTTGTTTCAAGCCTCTGCGTGAAATTAGAATCAATTTCATCCTTGTAGACGGAATTAGTTAGCTCCCTGATACTAGTGTTATAATACTTGTATATGTCTTGTTCATTCTGAACTTGACTTCTTTGACTCACCCTTTCCTTATTATTTAGCTACCTAAACTATTTCCATTTATGGTCTTAGGCCATCCAGCTAATTTCTCCTCCAAACCCAAAACCAACGCTTCCAACCACTTCCTCATTCAAATCTCATCTCAAATTATCAATCAACCTCAAAAGATTCACCAGAAAATCTTCCAATCCATCAATCTATCAAATCCTTTTAATCATTCATTTCTCAATCAAGTTCATCTATTGATTCACCATCTTGATCCTTGCTTGTCTTGGTCCCAAGGAGCTCTATCTCAAACAATCTACTGAACTTGCCAGAGCCTTAGACAATCAACATCCATCATCCAACACAATCCCAATCCATTGTCAACTACCCCCAACCACCTATTATCAAGATCATCCAGATACTCATCCCAATAAAACCTTGGATCACCACAACCAACTCATCACCACCACCATCCATGTCAGGTCTCTGATACCAGGAACCTTGCAGTCCTTTAGCTACAGAGAGTGATTAAAATACTGGAATAATAATAATAATTATTATTCCAAAAATAAACGCTTAGAGGCTCAAATAAATAATGTAATAAGAGCAGTTGCAGGGTTTAATTGGTTTGGTAATAAAATTTTTCCAATATGTATATAAAAGAGGGGCCACAGTATTATACTACTGGGGGTCTTTACAGACAAAGCAACCTCTATTCAAGGGGCCTCCTTAGGCAGTTTAAGAACCTTGGAATGAAGATGGGTGCCTTAGAAAGGGCTTATTCCACTAATGGCTGGGCATAACAGCACACTGGCCTAGAAAGGACGGGAAACACTCACTCTGAGCACTTTAGCACGAAAAACCTGCCATAATAGGAAGGGTTTCAGAGCAGATGGGGTGGATTGCCTGACTAAACTTCAAGGGTTGATTGGTTTTAAGAAATGAATAATAATACTACAGAATTGGTCATAAATCACTTTCTTAGACTCTTCATAAGCACTTGACTACTAATGACACAGTGTCTGATTGATAATAATAATTCCCGGTAAACTGATGATGGAATAATGGATCCAAAGAGGTCTGTATAAATACCTTTTTGGGGTGATTTTGAGCTTCTCAGGGCGCGTAGAGAGAGTTCTGCTCATGGGCTGAGGCTGGAAAGCCAGTCAGAGCAAGATTAGCACGTACAATTGGTGCTGTCAATCAGCTGACCTTAGATCTGCTGGATTTCTGTACTATTTTAGCCACAGGATCTGTTAATCTATTATGGCGTAAATTTGATCATTCTGCACTCATCCTTCATTTGTACTATTATTATTGCTTTAAAGTGAACAGATGAGGACGTTTACTAATTGTTCATCATTTGCTGATTACGTGATAGTTTTTAATAATTTTTGTGAACACTCCTTGTAGTGTTTTGTGGTCTTCAAAGATCAGAGTCAATGATTTACATGGTAATCCTTGATCTTTAATTTATTATTAAAAAATGTTCTAAACTTAATTTTTATTAATTTTAATGAAGTTTTGATCTTCTTAGATTATTAATAATGAATATGTCAACTTGTTACATATGCCAGGCAACTCTAATTAGGTTTTAGCTCTTTTGAGCGGTACCTGGTTTTCAGATTAGTCACAACGGATCCAGACGCAGGGATCAGTCAGTTCAGATGCGCGGGGGGTGGGATCTGCTGCGTGCATGGCAGAATTTAGCTGCGTGCAGGTCTCTAGTATGTGGGAAACTGCTACTACGAGTACGTAGGGGTATGTAATGATGCGGGGCTGCGCGCGGGAATTGTGACATAACACATTCTGCGTGTAACTCCTAAAATATACAAAACACCTAAATTCTGAGTGAATTTTAGGTGTAAACCCTATACGTGACAACATGTTTGATATTTTAGAATGGCCAAAAGGTGCCATACTGGTGTTGTAATTTTTAGTACTTTTCTTTTTAATTATTTTAAAAATGTAAGGACTTGGATTTCAAGGGTGGGGTCAGTGAGTGGCCCTACCTAATTTTGGGTGAGCAATTCATTTCTTTAATAATATTTATGGATTTCTCACTCCTTCTTTTGTTAATTGAGATATTCTTATTTTTATAGTTTTGTGTTGCTATGACAGGTTGCTCTGTACATAGTAGCAAGCTGACAATCCACAAAGACAAGCAGAATGGAGTTGATGATCATTTCCCTGTCCCAAGTAGCCTCAAACTGGAGATTCATTGATGATCATCAGCCTAGCATGAAAACAAAAATGATTACAAGCACCCTGAAATTGAAGGAGCTAGAAAATCAATCATGTTCCCATTGGCAAGGTTGGAAACTATCAACTCCAACTTCTTGCCTTGCTACAACGCCTTGGGCAAAAACCCCACCAAGTACTTATCCCATCCCCTTGGATTCCTCCCTTGCCTCTTCAATTATTTGATATCAATCCCAGAGCCACCCGCAACCATTGCTTGCTTCTCTTCTTGCGACTCAGTTTGCACCTATCTTGCAACTTTGCTAGCAGTTATCATCTTGCAACCTTGTTGGCATTGTCTCTGCAACATTTTTTGCATCCCATCCCTCAACTTTGATTGCAACTTCTTTTCAACCTTGCCTTGCCTCTAGTATTTCACCAATTGCCCCCTTCAAATTTGAACAACTACCAATTGTCACTCATCTTGCTCCCCCTAGCTTGTGCAGTTCATCTGCCTCAGTTTTAATAAATCTCTCCTGCCGCAACAAACAAAGCTGGTTGGCAACTCCCCTCCAACTAACTCCTCCTCATGGATTCTGGGTCTCTTTACCATCAACCTTTGAGTAGTATGGTCTAAGTCTTTTCTTCAGTTCATTGTTAAGAGTTATCACTATACTCCAACTACATTACTCTTTTCTTTTTGTTTCTTTTATGGTGTCCAGGAGTACACCTGTTCTTCCCCAGGGCGTACTATTGCAACCGTGACACAGAGGTAGAATTGATTATATAATACAGCTATTTGATTAGTCATCCTTGTAAGTTTCATTAACATGTTACAATTATGAGGTTTCACAGGCTGTAAATACTATTATGAAAACCATCACTTTTCCTTCAATTTCAAGTCTTTCCTTATGAATTGATTCTATTAGTTTTCACCCTGACTTTCAGTCCACTCCCTTCTGGAGTTCCCTTCCTGCTAGTACCACCCTGACTCATTCTGAGTCTTCCTTGGGTCTTCACCCATCCTGGAGTTCTCACTTCTTTTGCTGCTGAATCCTCAGCTTGATCCATTTTGGATCTTCTGGTACTAGCTCCTCCCTTCTACTGTTAGTTAATGCCACCCTTTCTTTGTGTCAAGCCTGCGTGTTACAGTCTCTTTGTCATAATTTATGCCAGCTGATCATTGGTGCTCACCCATTCAATTTTGAAGTTTTCCTGCCAAGTGATTTTGTTAAATTAGAAAAAACTCCCACCAATGTGCTTCAGTCTTCCCCTGGATAAATTATCCTCCATGACTAAGATGGCTGTCTTGTTGTCACAAAAATTTGGATACCAGAGCCTTTCCATAACACTGAAGAAGTAGTTCATCATGGAAAAGAAGCAATTCTGTTCCCAACCCAATGGCCACATACTCTGCAGCACAGGTGGACATGAAAAATATTTTTTTCCTTCTTGAGCTCCACGCTATGCTTTCACCACCAAATCAAACAATAAAGCCACTTGTTAAATGTTGGAATTCTCCACTAAACCCTGTGTCCACCCACAGTTGTAAAGAGTCCCCTGTTGGATTGGGACACAAGGTTTGTTTTACCATTGCTTTCACAAAGCCAAGGAGATGCTTCAGCACCACCCAAATTTCCTTTTTCAAACAGGATGAGTGTCTTTCTAACAAGTTTTTTGCATAGAAAATGAATGTTCTTGTTCCAATGAATAGATAGTTCAGAGATCCCAAAAAAAAGTAGAATTTAGTGGTATCACTACCCTATTCCATGGATGTTCAAATTTGGAAATCTGGAAGGGTTATCAAGTGTGGGAGTAGGAAAGTACCAAATTAGGCCTCTGAATGTTGTACTATTTGGGTTTCCAAGTGTTCTTGCAACAGGACCAGTTCAGTATCCTCTGATACTGTGATACTCACAATACACATTAGTTTTTCATGACATTTTCTCTTGAGCAATTGTTCTAGTCCCTGTTTCACTTGATCACAGAGACTTGCATGACTCAATACCACAACAGCATCATCCAGATGCATCCATACCAAAACCAGTTCCTCTGCCTTTGCACAGCTATACAGAGAAATCTCAACTTCCTTGGCCATAAATTCCATTGATTTCATTATTCCTCAGAAATGTTTCTACAAATAAAGAAGTGCCTTTTTTGTTCCATATAGAGAATTTATTAGTTGTAAAAGTTTCCCAGAAATTTCTGTTCTAAGATCCACTGGGATTTTAGCAAAGTTAGTCTCATCAATCTTGCTGTGTGAGTATGCTGTGGATATTTCAAAGGAGATAATGATCCATTTTCTTTTTATTGAAATGGAAAGTACCAAGTGGAGTGATGAAAGTGATGCATTTGGATTGTATGTCTCAAAACAGTTGATGCCTCACTGTTGCTTGTAACATTTAACTACTATTTGTGCCTTGAAATCAACCCCTGAGTTTGTTTCATCCCACTTTGGAGAAAAGACAAACCTGGTCTCCAGCACATTCATAACAGGCTTTCTATCTACCACCTCCCAAACATCAAATTCTTCACAAATTTTTAACTCTTTATTACATTCCTGCTCCCATCAAGGCCAGTATGGTGACTTCTTTGCCCATTCCAGCAATTTCAGTACATAAAAGTATTGGATTTGGTGTGTTGTATCTATCATGGAATCTTTTTGCTTGCATATTTCATCCATTGGGACCTGCCCCAAGTGGAGATTAACCTTGATAAAGACATGGTCCAGGTTACCTTTGTTCTCATTCTTCTGTATTTTCAAATGTGTGCCAATCTTAAAAAAATCAGCCGCATCAGATGAAAGAAGTTCATTTCTCTCTCCATCCCAGAAATACCACCTTTGGCCTTCCTCAAGATACCCCACAAGAAAGCACAATTTTGTTCCTGTTTTCCATCTTCTTTTGTTTTTCCTTTGGAATGTGAACATATGCTTTGCATCCAAGTGGAAAGATGTTCTCCACCTGTGGAAAAATATCTTCCCAGAGCTCAAGTGGGGTTTTAACATTGATTCTTTTGTTTGGAAGTCAATTTTGGATAAAATTCACTGAAGTATATGAAAAGTTCCAAAAAAATTGTGGCAACCAGCATTTTTTTAGCATTACCCTTAAAATATGACCCAGAATCCTGTTGAGCCACTCTGCTTTTACATTTTTATCAGGATTATGAGAAGATTCTAGTTCCATTGCTGTACCAATTAATGGTAGTAACATTTGGAAGGAACACTTGGTGTACTCTTTTGAATCATCAATCCTGAGGTAATTTGGGAATTTCAATTGATATTTTATCATTTTGAGTGCATGTCTTTTTCAGTTGATTCTTTATCATTTTAAGTGCATGTGTCAATTTTATTTTCATCTCAGATTGTGATTTTAAAATAAATCAGTACAAAAAGGTTTTTGTGTGATCCAGGAGAGTCAGAATATATTTATTGCACAAGATGTCTGGAGGATCAATAGGTCCTGCAATGTCTGTGCACAAAAGGTCCAACATTTCATTTGTCTTGATTTAACACTAAATGTTAGTGTCACATGAGCACCCCATGTACTCAAGGGAAATATCAGATGGACATGATCAGAAATGGGAGAAGCCCGATTGTGAGGGAAATCCAAGTATAGCAAGGCTAACTGCAAAGTTCAAAAATTGGTTCAAAGTCTCAGGCAAACTGCAAGGAGTATGCATTTGTTCTTATAGGTGAAACCAAGTCAAAGCCTATTGTGATAAATTTGGTCTTTGCAATGGTGTTGAGCCAACAGATTCTTCCAAATTGTGTATGCTCTCAACACATCCACTATCAAATATCACTTCAAGTTCACAGAAAGTAGACATTCCAACTTTATGCACACAATAACTAAATTATCCCCAAGTCAACAGAAGAAGTCAACAGTCAGTCCAGTAAACATTACAACTAACTGCATAAAAAGAAAAAATATTGTGCCAAACACCACAGTACTCACCTGACTTATTGATAATATTGCAGAGTAACTGAAAAGTAAGTTAATAGGAATAGCCATGCTAAATGCAAGGAAAATAAAAGTGCTATACATAGAGAAAGATAGAGAAAAGCAAAGGAAAGTAATTCTAGGAAAGCAACAATTAAAGCATGGGAGGATTGTAGGAAAGGCCATTTTTCTCTTATGCTTGAACCATATAGGCAGAAATACAGTTCAAATGCATACTCATGAGTGGAGAACAATATTATAAATAGATCAGTTTGTTTGTGTTTTAAGTCTCTTATTTTTACTCAGTTGAAAGAATTTGAAATAAACAACTAAATTTAAAAAATTCATCATGTAAGAATGAAAATGAATGTGTACAATGTACAAAATTAACTAACTGAGGAAACAATCTTCAGGCAGAGTGCATGGTACTTATAAGGTTACCGGAGGTGATCAGATGCAACCTGATGAAAATTTCTCTACAGCTAGGGATCAATGACAAAATGAATGAAATGAATGGAAAGGGTGAAATGAAAAATATATTACAGCTTGTCCAAGTTTTTAGTGTAAGTGAAAGAAAATAGAAAATGAAAAGACATGGAAATATCTGGAAGATTGAGTGATGGGTAAGGGATTGTAAAAGGTAATTCAAATGATGCAAATGTGCGCGTATAGATATGCAGGTACTGAGAATAGTCCTCAAGCAGAAATTTCAAATGATTCAGGCTTTCTATATAACAAGCAAGCCAATATGGATTTTGTGACCAAGAATGCATTAGCTTAGGAAAAGACTTGAGTCAGCAAAAGATGGAAGAAGCAAGTTTCATTGGATGGTTGACTGGTCATTGGATGTAACTGCAAGGAATTCAGGTCTAGACTGAGTTTCCAAGGTTGGAAGGTCACTTGTGCCTAAGCCAGGGTTAGCAAGCAGAGCATACTAATGATAAGGTGTTTTTTTATGTCGCGCTTATAGGCTGCAGTAGATGCTAATGAAGGAAACTATATTTCAAAAAGATGGTGTAGAAAATAACCCTAAAACTTGGAAGATGAAAGTTAGTGAAATGGAATCCAATTTTTTTCACCACACATCTTTCACAGAAAAATAGTTCCCACTCCCTATCTTCAAATTCAGGAAAAAATTGCTTTCAGAGTAACTGTAATTCCTTGTACAAAAAATGGCCCATCCAGCAGTGCCACTCAATATATCTTGAAATATCTTTAGAGATAGGCTTTGAAAACTGGTATCTCCTACTTTCCCAAATTTTGTTGTGTTTCAGAGGCAAAATACAAGTGAAATTGACAAGTAAAGAATAAAAAGAGAAATTTCCATAAACATTGCATACCATTGGTATATTCCAGTCAAATAAAGCCTTAAAACTGTCTTCAATCAGCTGGCCAAGCAAAAGTAGGTTTCCCACAATTTCTTCAAAGTAAAAGACCTCCTTAACCTTGATTTTTGAGTTTTTCCAAGGGATCCTAAGTGTGACCCAGTGGGGTGCACAAGCTTCAACAGAATTAGAGGCCAATTTCATTTACACATTCTGTTAAAGGGGGTTCAAATCAACAAAAAGTTTACCACAGCCACTAACGTGGTTGGTTGTGAAGGTTTCAAAAGTACCTTCACCCTCACGCTGAGGGATTGAAAAAAGATTGATTAAAATGTGGATAATTCAGGGTTACTCTACATGCCAGGTAACCCACTGGAGTTCCCCTTCTTAAACAGAAATTCAACTTTGTACTTAACCCATTGCTTGAAGTAGTGAAAAATATCATTCTCTGCCATATTGACCATGGGCAGGTACAGTTTTCCAGTCAGAATCATGAAAGGCATTTTCTGCAAATCATTCTGAATTGAGTAGGTACGTTGCAGGTTCTGTTACTGCTGGGTGCTTGAAGGAAGCCCCCTTGACTGAAATTGATTTTTTCCTGTCAAGAAGTGGTTTATTTGAAATGGATTTGTGGCAGTCAAATCACTGTTAACCTCTTTACTTGAGCTATTGAAAATTGCCTGTAAACCTCTGGCACCAAAGATTTCCAAATTCCTGGACTCGGAGAGGATGAGATTTTTCATTGTTGCTTTGGATGTTCCACTTGGAGGAAGTTTAATTGATTGAATCCTGAGAGACTGGACTTGAAGCAGATTCAACAAATTCAGAGACTCCAACTCAGTGACTATCTGTAAGAGTAGGTTGAAGTAAGTTTTTTATTCTGTTGTATTCTTCAACTTCATGAGGGTTTCCATCAACTCAAGCAGTTTCAATTTTGTGGCCCTTTTAGAGTTTTTCTGGATGACTTGAAGCACTTCAATCAAAGTATTCATATTTTACAAAAGTGGTTACAGATTTGGATCAATTTTATTGATGAGTAGTTTCCTCACAACTCAATAAATACTAAGTGAAAAGGTGAATAGATTACTTTGATCAAAAAATAATTGCAGGATTGCTAGTAACACATTCAAAATTTGATTCAGGGAGGAAATACATTTATTGAAGTTCATACCATGGGAATTCAGCTTTGCATAAATAAACTGTGCATAAAAATTTTGCATAAAGACAAATTTTTGAGGAAGAACACCCTCATCCAAACCCCCTTCCAGTTCCCCTTTGATGTTGTTTTTCTTCTTTGGTGGCATATCTTTCAGAGTTCTGGGGTGAAAATCTTCCATAGAAACTGATGATATGGTGTGCATTTTCTTGGTTGTATCACTTGAGGCAGATAAAAAGGCCTGTTCAGGACTTGATATAAGTTATTGGTAAAGAATATATTGAAGAGTAAGGCTATTCGGATTTTCCAATTTACATCAACTCTTAATCTGTTAGAAGGAAAAACATTTAAATTCCTTTGATTAATTACTTGGTTTCAAAGCATCCCGCTTTTGCATAAACCCAGTTTATCCTTCTCATGATGCGGCCCTTGTGCCCTGTCCTACTTGGAGACCCCTGCGCAGTCTGCATCCATGCACTTGCTCCTACTTCCCCAAACTAGCGCGCCTGAAAAGTTGGTCAGACATGCTTTGTTTCTTGATCAGTTCCTTCAGAGCAGACTGCAGATGCACCACAGTCAATGCTGAGCCATCTGTCCACCCATTGCTGGGCCCTCAGAGGTTGCTTCTGAACCACCAAGCACTGGAGATGCTCCAACAACCCCTACCAATTGCTGAGCGCATAGCCTGCAACACAGTTCCAAATGCGCGCTATAAAATGCCACCACAACAGTACTTTCAAGAATTTTCTTTTTTTGAGTTCTGACGCCGCAGTCCTGTAGCTCAGGTTCATCAATCCACCCAAAAATTCTTTGGTAATTTTTAAGGCATTCTAACCCCTCCAAAAATGGAATCAAAAAATTACAAAATTCAGAAAAAACCAATTTTTCTATGGGTTTTTGGAAGCTTATTTTGGCTATTTTAATTATTATTTTTTTTTGGTATATTTCAGCTTCCAAATAATTCAAGAAAAATTTAAAGATCATTCCAATATTTATTTCATATTTTTTGGATGTATACTTTTACCTTAAAAAATTCCATCAAAAAACCAAAAAATTCAAAAAATTCAAATTTCTCATTGGAAATTTGCATCCTGTTATTTAATTTTTGATTTCATTTTTTTTGGTAATTCAAGCTACATAAAAGCTAAACCAACAGTCAAAGATAATTTCAGAAAAAGATTTGAAAAATTAAATTTTCTCATTAGACTTTTGGATACGTTTGTTTGCCTTTTTGATTATTTGATTTTTGGTGTTTCAAGCTGATAACAAAATTCAACACAACTTCTAAAGAGCTTTTTAATTTGTTTTTTCAGAATTTCAGGATTTCACTTCTTCACTAAAAACTTAACTTCAAAAAAACCAAAAAATTCAAAAAATTGAATTTTCTCATTGGATTTTTGGATCCTTTTGTTTTCCTTTTAAAATATTTGTTTTTGGGTGTTCAAGCTTTCACAAATCTAAAAAATTAAAAAAAAAATGTTAATACAGATCTTTTGGATGTATGCATACACCTTCCAAACTCCAGTCAAAAAAATCAAAAATAAGAAACAAATATGGATAAAAATATTAAAACTTATTTAACTATGATTGCTTTGATGTTTCCACTTGATTTTCTTGGAGGTAAAAAAAACCCATTACCAAGCTTTAAATATTTCTGAAGAACAGTTTTCCAAGATTTGGAATCCTTGGCCACAAAGCTCTTCAAAGGGGATCTAACCTGGGAGCTGGCCAATTATCAGACTTTAACTTGAATGAGACTATATGTTTGAAATCTTCTCAAATAATGAAGCCAATAGGAGAAGATTTGGAATTTGGAGTGGGGGGGGGGATTCACAGGAAGATAAGTGCAAGGCATTAAAGAAGAAAACAAAACCACTGGACACTTAAAGGGGTCTAACATGATCCTTCTTTGGTTTGTTTTTTGAGACACACCTAGTGCCTCAAAAATTCTCAAAAAATAGTTTTTGAGAACCTGCAGATAGTCCCTTTAAATAGGGAGTATCAGAGTTAGCAAACCCGCCATTAGAAACCCGCCATTTGTTTTTACCAAACCCGCCCTTTTAAATGGCGGGTATCTGAAATACACATTCACCCTAACTGGTGTATTTCAAAATGGCGGGTTTCATGAAAATGGCTGGTTTCAAACATCAAACCTGCCATTTTCATTCATCCACCATCCATTGCATGCAAAACACCCATCCAAACCTCAACCTCAGAAAATCCATACCAATCCCATCTCCATCACATCAAAAACATCTCATCTCCATTGCTTCACATCTTCATCCATTCACATCTCTTGCTTCAAATCCCCATATTCACACAAATCCCATCATCATTGTCCAAATATAAAGGAAAAACCAATTTAAACTATCATCTTGCCCAATCATGAGTTTTGATTGAGCATGCCATAGGAATCCTGAAAGGAAGATGGGCCAGCTTACGGGAGATGCAAAACCACCTTCAAAATCCAAAGGAAATGAAGATCCTCATAAACTGGATTATCACTTTTGTAATCCTCCACAACCTTCTTGCCAACATCAATGATGAATGGGAAAAAATATTTGAAGGAGATATTCCTGATCCTCCTCAAGTCATCCCCGTCTCATCTTCTACCTCATCTTTGGCCATGAGAGAGCGGATTCTACCCCTCACACTTGCTCACTTTGATGTGTAGCATTTGTTTTTTAAATAGGTGAAATATCTTTTTGGTTTTAGTTGTTCAACCAAGCATGCAAGGCTGACTTGGAATTTTTTATTTTTATTTTTTGGTGGACTTAGACAAAAACAGAACCAAAACTTCCAAACCACTCACCTCACCCCACCAAACCACCGGTCCACTCTCCTCCTCACCCACCACCAGTCCACTCTCCACCTCACCCACCGCCTCCAACTCACCCTCCACCTCCACCTCACCTATCTCCTCCACCTCACCCTTGAATTCCACCTCACCCATTGCCTCCACCTCACCCACAACTCCCCCCCCCCTGGTAAGCTCCTGCCCCTCCTCCTCATCCTCCTCCTCAAACTCCCCATCATTGGATTCTGATACAAATCTCCACCCACCTTTAGGTCCCCCCCACCTCCTTGCGTCTTTCCTCAGGTAAGCTCCCCCCCTCCTGCTCATCACCCTTTCCCCACCCCCCTCACCCCCTCTCCCTTACTCCCAACTAATGCCCCCCCCCCCTTCTTGCCCCCGCCACCACCCTTGCTTTTTTTTTGGCCCCACCACCCTTGCTTGGCGGCTCACCCCCCCCCCCCCCCACCACCCTTGCTTGGAAGCCCACCCTCCCACCACCCTTGCTTGGCGGCCCACCCCCCCACCTCCCTCCGCCAGCCCGGCCCCCCCACCACCCTTGCTTGGCAGCCCACCCCCCCACCTCCCTCAACTGGCCTGGCCCCCCCACCAACCTTGGTCAGCCCCACCTCCCTTGCTAGGCGGCCTGCCCCCCCTTTGCTTGCTTGGCCAACCGCACTGCCAATCTCCCCTCCTTTGGCCAATTGAAAACCCCCCGGCCAACCAAAGCCCCCCACTTCCCTCCTTTGGCCAACCAAAGCCCCCCCTTCCCTCCTTTGGCCAACCAAAGCCCCCCCTTCCCTCCTTTGGCAAACCAATGCCTCCCCCTCCCCTCCTTTGGCCAACCAAGGACCCACCCTGCCTTTCTCCATTGGCCAACCCGACCGCCAAACAACAACGCCCTCCCCCTCCATTGGCTGACCAACCTGCTGCCCCCCCCTCCTTAGCCAGGTGACTGACCAACTGATCCCCCTCCTTGGCCACCCAACCGACTGACCCAGGGCCCCACCCCCTCTTTGGCCAGCCAACTGACCCCCACCCTGCTGCTGATTCCCCAAGGTGAGCCCTGTGACCCCCTTCTCCTTCTCCTCCTTCTGCTCATTGATTGATCAATGACTCTGACTGACCTTTTTTTTTGGGGGGGGGGGCTATCATCATTGATGTACCAGTATTTATTTTTCTACTTTTGTTCATCTTCCACAATGATTGAAACATGGCTGATGATTTTTTTTTTTTTTTTTTTTTGGATTCCCCGCAATGCAACACCCTTTTTGACCCATGTTTCTTTCCATACCTGCCATTTGTCTGCATGACCCATGCTTCTCCCACCATTCTCCCAATGTTATAAAAAAAATCCAATCCCGTCTTGATCCTCACCCCAAGCAAAGCAGTTACATGGGAGGGAAAAAGATGGAAGAAGATGCGTTGAAAAACATGAAGAGAGGTGGAAAGCAGAGAGATGACCCTTGCTTCTCCCAACATGCTCCAAATGTTATAAAAACAATCAAATCCTGTCTTGATCCTCACCCCAAGCAAAGCAGTTTCATGGGAGGGAACAATATGGAAGAACATGTGTTGAAAACATCAAGAGAGGTGGAAAGCAGAGGGCTCTTTGGCAAAATAGGGCCCAAACAACAGAATCCAAAATCTCTTTGGAAGTGGCTGAAGAAGGGTTTTTGGAAAAGATTCTATGGTATAGACAAAAACTGCAAACTTTGTATTTGTACCCTGCTCTTGCTGCCAAAAAGAAAAATAACAAACAAAAGCCCACCCCTGAAGAGTTTGAACAGGCCAAACAGAAGATTGAAAAGTTCCATTTCTTCACTGGTGGAAAAGTTGCCGTTCTTGACCAAACCAATTGTCAAGAATCTCTTGTGGCAATAATTAAATTTCTCCCTTTGAATAAACTCTCTGAGGAAGAGAAGAAGTACATCAACTTTGTGAAAACTTTCCTCCACCAATCAAAAAAATTTGTCAACACTTTTGGCCCATCAAGATCTTGGGGTGGGAAGATGCGGGCTATTGGATGGAGAAAATTGATGCACCTTTCTGAACTCTTTGGCCAATATTTGAAGAAAAAAGCTATTCAAACTTCCCCTCAAGAGTATTCTTTCCTCAACCTTAGGTTGGACAAAGTCTCTCAAATCCTAGGCCAAATGTTTCAAAAATTAGCCAAAATTGCATTCAATTCCAACCGGGAAACAATGATGGACCACCACATCCCCTCCTTCCCTTCTTTGGAATTTGGATCCCACCTCACTGCTTTTGACTTTTCACCACATATCACTTTCAACTCTGATGGCTTCTACAACTGTCCCCATATTGAAAAAGGCAGCCTCTCAAACTTTTTGTTTTTACTCATGGGTCCAACAAAAAAATCAAATGGACAGATGATTGGCAACAAGGAGGAATATCAAGGTAACTGATGGGCAATTTGTTTTTACTGAATCAGCTTTTGGTATTGATTTCAAAGAAAAAGGTATTTTAAAAATGGTTTGGGAGGCAAATAAGTACAAACACTTTACTTTCCCTGCTGTGGACACTGCCACTCATACAAGGATAGCTATGTCCATGCAAATCAATAAAAACACCAGGAACACCTGCAGGGACTTAAAAAGTGGGGCAATATACTCTAGAAAAAAAACGTAAATAAGAATAATAAATATTTGTTTATTAGTGGAGTTTCAAATAGTCTCAAACATTGTAGTAATCAAAAATAAATTTTTCTTTTTTTCTATTTTAAAACTTTTTAAAGTAAATATATTTAAAAGCCAATTTTTATTTTATTTTTATTTTTGAAATTTTTCAAGTAAATATATTTACAAGCCCATCAATCAAGTCATTTCCTTGATTTCATCCACAGTTCTAATGCTACCAATACATGCCATGGCTACAGATAGCCTATCTTTTTTTTCTGTGGCTAGCCTTTCCCTCTCCTTTTGGAGTCGGACTTCCTCTTGATCCATCTCCTTTTCCTCTTTTTGAAACTCCAGCTCAGCCTGTTTAATTTGCCACTCAGAATCCAACTTTTTTTGATGAGCCAAACTCTCAGCTTTTTGCTTTTGACAATCTGTAGCCAGTTAAAAATCCCACTTTTCCTTTTTGAACTGAAGTTTTTCAGATTCAATTTGCAATTTCACTGTTTTTCAGAGGGAGGAGTAATGAACTGGATTTTGAAAGCAAGGAGAATCCAACATGCTTACTTTAATCTTGCTTCTCCATGATATCCTAAAAGCCAGAAAAGCTTGAAGTGTTTCTCCTCTTTTGACGGCTATTTGGGTTGATGTTGATAGAATTTGAGGCCGTTTGCTTTCCCTTTGCAGAGGAGGTTGTGTTGGAATGGTGTTGCTCTCATTTAAAGGGGATTTGGGAGGCCCCATTGGCTTGAGTTTTTGGCCAATCAGGAATTGATGAGCCTGTTTTTTTAAAATCTAAATCAGTAAGGATTGACCAGACAGAAGAGAAAAGAACTTGGGTGCTTACTTGAGCAGATGTTGATGGTAGTGGCAATACAGCAATAACATTCTGCTCATTGGCCAAGTTCTCCAGTTATTCCACCCCAGGAAAACAGCAATAAAAAGAAGGAAGTGAGGGGTCCAAGGTCCTGTTTTTCTCATCAATCAATGCTTAAGTAGATGCAATTGGAGCTTACTGTGTTGGAATATCCTCCTTGGCATTGGATGGGGGGAACTCCAAGGCAAAGGTCTTATAAGGATCCTCATTTCTAGGCTGGGCATCCACAGCCAAGTCCTTGGCATCAACTGAATCAGATTTTTGGGCATCAAAAGCAGAAAGAGGAGTGATGTTGGCCTTCTTTCCAAAGATTTCATCCATTTGAATATAAAAAGGACAAATGGAGTCCAAATTATCAACCACGGAGTTGATTCCTTTGGCTTTGTTGGAGTTGGTGATACCAAAGCCAGTGGAGATTGACATGGAGTGGGCCTTTTTTTACTTGGCTCAACAATTCTTGAATTGCTTCCTCATCTGTTTAGATGACAGATCCAGCCTAACTTTGGTTTTATTCTTGAGTTCATTGGCTATCAGGAGATAACCATTGACCTTAGAGGATGGAGGTTTGCCAACGCGTGTTTCATTTTTGGATCCAAAGCAAGCATTTTAGTTGGAGGGAATTTGGAGCCAGTTTACCAGGATGATGTGATTAGCTCTCTTGAGCTGACTTATTCCTTTGGAAGCTGATGGGGGAGTATTTTTGGATGTTGAGTTCCTGGGGGATGTTTGCTTTTGTCCATTGGTTTTCTTAGTGGACTTGCGGGAGGAGGATTGTGAAGGGGCCATTTGAAAAGAGTAAGACGGATGAAGGGATGAAGAAATAAAGTGATGAAGAAATGAAGTTATTAAGGGATTTTATCAAAGCGGGAATGAGGGATGAAGCAATAAAATGATTAAGAAATGAAGTGATTAAGGGATGTGATCAAAGCGGGGATGAGGGATGAAGCAATAAATTGATGAAGGGATGTGATGAAAGCAGGGATGATAGATGAAGCTATAAAGTGATGAAGGGATGTGATGAAAGCAGGGATGAGGGATTAAGCAATGAAGTGATAAAGGGATGTGATGAAAGCAGGTACAAAGCAATGAAGCAATGAGAGGATGGATGTGTTGAAAGCAATAAAGTGATGAGAGTGATGAAGCAAGGTGAGAGTTATGGAGTGATGAGGGGATGAGAGTGATGAAGTGATGAGAGCAATGAAAATCAAATTTTTTGGATGAGGTTGGATGTAGAATTTTTCTGATGAGGCCAGAGGTTGAACCCAGGGGTGATGATGTGTAATGACACGGTTGAACTGGTGAAATCCTTTATATACTTTATTTGAAAAAACCCATTTATTTCCAGGTAACTCTGACTTGTCTGATCTGAAATAATTGGGTTTTTTTATTTTTAATGGCGGGATTGAAATGGTGGATTTGGGTTGAAACCTGCCATTGAAGAATGGCGGGTTTGCTGAACTCCGATACGCCCTAATCTGAAGCTTTGAATATCCCAGATCATCATTATTTATTTCAGGAAAAAAATTAAAAAAGGATCATTAAAAAGAGACCACCCTTTTATTTGGTATTATGTTCATTCTCATTTATAATTTGAGGGGGAAAAATGTGACAAGCAGTCAAAAACTTTTTTATTTGAGTCTTTGAATTCTATTATGAAGTTTTTTTCTAAAAATATCTTCCAAAATTTTGATTTAATATGTAAAACAAAAACATTGCAATAGATGTGTTAATTTGAAGTTTTTTTTACGTTGGATTGTATTTTTGGAGTCCCAAAATACATCAAAAAATTCTAAAAAAATATTAAAAACCTCTTTAGTAGTTGTTTTAAATTTTTAAAAGCTTGAAACACTAAAAAAAAATAATCAGAAAGGCAAAAAAAGGATCCAAAAGTCTACTGAGAAAATTGAAGTTTTTGAATGTTTTTTCTTTTTTGAAGGAATTTTTTAAGGTAATATGATACATAAAACAAATCTGTGAAAAATATTGAAATGATCTTTGACTTTTTGTTTCACTTTTTAATAGGGCGTTTCAGAGTCAAGCAAACCAGCCATTTTTCAATGGCAGGTTTCAAACCAATTTTGCCATTTCAAACCTGCCATTAAAAATCAAAAAAACCACTTATTTCACATCAGACATGTCTGACTTACCTGTAAATAAGGGTGTTTTTTCAAATAAAGTATTTAAAGGCTTCCAAAAACTGTCCACGTCATCAACCCCTGGCTTCCCACCTCCTTCTAACTCCCACCTCATTGTAAAAGAATTTTATTCATTGCTCTTCATCTCTTCATCACTATCCTCATCACTCTCATCACTTTATTGCTTTCATCACATCCAGCTAACTATCATTGGATCACTATCCTTATCATTTCATCAATCTCATCCATTAATTGCTTTCATCACATCCAGCTAACTCTCATTGGATCACTTTACATATCACTTTATTGCTCTCATCAGTTTATCACTTTCATCACATCCAGCTAACTCTCATTGGATCACTATCCTTGTCACTTCATCACTCCCATCACTTTATTGCTTTCATCAAATCCTAACTCTCATTGCTTTATCCCTCTTTTCCCTTCATCACTCTAATCTCTTCCTATTCTCTTTGCTTCATCACTCTCATCCTCTTGTCACATCATCACTCACACCACTTAAACACTCTCATAGCCCTTCATCCCTTTATCCCTCCTAATATTTTGAAATGGCCCCTCAGAAATCCTCCCCCTGCAAACCCACTAAAAAATCAAATGGACCAAAGAAAAAATCCACCAGGAGCTCAACATCCAAAAATCCTACCTAATCAGCTTCCAAAGGCTCAAGTCAGCTCAAGAGAGCTGATCACATCATCCTGGTAAACTGGCTCAAAATTCTGTACAACTAATATGCTTGCTTTGGATCCAACAATGAAACACGTGTTGGAAAACCTCCATCCTCTGAGGTCAATGGTTATCTCCTGATGGCCAATGAACTCAAGAATAAAACCAAAGGTAGGCTGGATCTGTCATATAAACAAATGAGGGAGCGATTCAAGAATTATCAAGCCAAGTACAAAAAGGCCCACTCCATGTCAATCTCCACCAACTTTTCTATTGCCAACTGCAACAAAGCCAAAGGAATCAACTCCCTGGTTGATAAGTTGGACTCCATTTGTCCTTTTTATATTCAAATGGATGAAATCTTTTGAAATAAGGCCAACATCACTCCTTTAGCTACTTTTGATGCCCAAAAATCCAATTCAGTTGACGCTGAGGACTTGACTGGGGATGCTCAGCCTAGCAATGGTGATCCCAAAGGAACCTATGAGTGGCCCCCATCCAATGCCAAGGAGGATATTCAAATGAAATTAGCTCCAATCAGGTCTACTTCCGCATTGATTGAGGAGTCAAACCCAAACTTTGACCCCTCCCCTCCTTCTTTGGATTGCTCTCTTCCAGGGGGGGAAGAACTGGAGAACTTGGCCAAGGAGCAGGATGTTATTCCTGTATTGCCACTACCATCAACATCTGCTTAAGTAAGGAACCAAGTTCTTTTCTATTCTATCCATTAATTCTGACTGATTTAGATTCAAAAGAAACAGGCTCATCCATTCCTGAATGGCCAAAAGCTCAAGCCAATGGGGCCTCCCAAATCCCCTTCAAATGAGAGCAAAAATTTTCCCACAAAAACCTCCTCTGCAAAGGGAAAGAAAAAGGCCTCCAATTCCATCAACATCAACCCTAATAGCATTCAAAAGAGGAGAAGCACTTCAAATTGTTTGGGCTTTGAGAAGATCATGGAGAAGAAAGATTCAAGTAAGCATGTTGGATTCTCCTTGCTTTCAAAATACATTTCATTCCTATTCCCCTCTGAAAAACAGTGAAATTGCAAATTGAATCTGAAAAACTTCAGTTTGAAAAAGAGATGTGGGATCTTCAACTGGCTATTGATTTTAAAAAGAAGAAAGCCAATTGTTTGGCTCATCAGAAAAAATGGGAATCTGATTGGAAGTTGAAGCAGGCTGAGCTAGAATTTCAAAAAGACAAAAAGGAGAAGGATTGACAGCAAGTGAAACTGCAAATGGAGAGGGAACAACTGGAAATAGAAAAAAAATTATAAGTGATCAATGGCTGCAGCATACATTGGTATCAGCAGAAAAGTATATGAATTAAAGCAGTTTACTCAAATGCTGGGCTTTTAAATATATTTGCTTTGATGAAAAACTTAAAAAGAAAAAAAAATTGATTACAACAATACTTAAGACTATTTTTAACCCCACCAATAAAAAATTTCTTTTCTTTTTATTTATATTTTTTTCCTGGAGTATATTTTCCCACTCCCCAAGTCCCTGCAAGTGTTTCTAGTTTTTATTTTTTTGATTTTCATTGAAATTGCCATTCTTGTATGAGTGGAAGTCTCCACAGCAGGAAAAGTACAGTGCTTGTACTTATTGGCTGCCCAAACCATTTTGACCACACCTTTTTGCTTGAAGTCAATTCCAAAGCCCAGGTCAGGAAAAACAAATTGGCAATCAGATACTTGATATTCATCCATGTTTTGAATAAGTTGTTAATTTAGTTTCCTGGTTGGAACTGCAAGTAAAAAGGAATACTCAGAGATCCTCTTTTGGCAAGCAGCCCTACTCTTCCCACTTCTCTGTGTTTTTTTCAAGCCATCTCCTTCCATCTTGTTTCCTCACAATCCTATACATAGATTAGGGTGAGGAACAAGACAGGATTTGATTTTTTGTGTAACATTTTGAGGGAGATTGAATCCTCTTTTGGCAAGCAGCCCTACTCTTCCCACCTCTCTGTGTGTTTTTCAAGCCATCTCCTTCCATCTTGTTCCCTTCCAATCCTATACTTAGATTTGGGTGAGGAACAAGACGGGATTTGATTGTTTGTGTAACATTTTGAAAGGGGTGGCAGAAGAATCGGACATTCACCAATAGCAGTTGAGGGATTGAAAAAAAAAAAACAAGAAAAAACATCAGTCAAATGGACATCATCAGTGAAACAAGATTGGATCAAAAAAAATGAAACTAAACCTGGACTTGATCCCAAGTTCACCAGAAACATGATCACCAAAAAAAAAACATCACATCAGCACCCAAAAAAAAAAAAAAGAAAAAAAATTACCAGCGTGTGAGGGAATTGGGCCGGGCCTTTGGGTTGGCTTGGGCCTGGGGCCAGGTAGGCAGGGTATGGGAACCAGGGAGGGGGGGGGAGGTTGGTTGGCCAGGCAGGCAGGCGTTGGGGGGCATCCAAGGGGGGGGGGGCAGGGCAAACACAAGGGGGAGGGGGGCAGGCCATGGCAATTGAGAGGGGGGGCCAAGGTGGCGCCTGGGGGAAAGCAAGGAGGGTCCAGAGGGGGTGGTGGGGCCAGCAAGCAAGGAGGGGGGGGGGCAGTGGTGGGCAAGGTGGTGGGGCTGGCAAGCAAGCAAGGAGGGGGGGGGGGGAGGTAGTGGGACCGGCAAGTGAGGAGGGGGGGCGGTGGTGGGCCCGGCAAGAAAGGTGGTGGGGACCGGTGGTGGGGCCGGAAAGCAAGCAAGGAGGGGGGGTGGTGAAGGAGCAATCAAGAGGGAGGAGTCAGCTAGGATGGAGGGATGAGGAGGATGAGGAGGAGGGGGGAGCTTACCTGAGGACCTGAAGGTTCCTGGAGGGGTATGGAACAATTGGTTCGCTTCTGATGATGGGGAGGATGAGGAGGAGGATGAGGAGGAGGATGAGGAGAGCTTACCAGGGGTGCCAAAGGTGATGGGTGAAGTGGAGGTGGTGGTGGAGGAGGAGGTGGTGGGTGGGGAGGACATGGTGCATGAGGAGAAGGTGGTGGCTGAGGAGGAGAGTGAACCAGTGGTTTGGTGGGGTGAGGTGGGTGGTGTGGTGGGGTGAGGTTTTGGGTCAGTTTTTTCTAAAAAAAAAAAAAAAAAAAAAAAAAAAAAAAAAGGACTGAGTCAGCCTAGGATTCTTGGTTGAACAACCAAAACAAAAAAAAAATACCTATTCCAAAAAAAAATCTTACTCATCAAAAAGGGAAAGGGTGAGGGTTAAAATCTGCTCTCTCATAGAAGAAGATGAGGGACAAGATGATTCAGGGATGACTTGAGGCAAATCAGGAATATCATCTTCAAATATTTTGTCCCATTCATCTTTATTGATGGCCAAAAGATTGTGGAGGATTAAACAAGTGATAATCCAGTGGATGAAGAAATTCATATCTTTGAGATTTTGAAGTTGGTTTTGCATTTCCCTTAAGCTGACCATCTTCCTTTCAGGACTCCTATGGCTTGCTCAATCCAAGTTTGTGATTGGGAAAGATGATATTTGAAATTGGTTTTTCCTTGATGGTTGGACAAAACATTCTGGTACGCTGGAACCACATATTTCCCACTAGCATAAGCTGTATTTGCCAGAAGGTATTGATCTTGGTCAAAGTACTGGTTGTTGGGCAATCTGCATCCAATTGAACACATATGAATCATGAAAAGAACCTGGAAGGCCAGCATGGAGAGATATGAACTTCTTTTTGTTATTGCAAACAAGTTGTAGTGCCACAGAGTATCTTAACAAACAGACAAAACGTATTTGGTCAGTGTGTGATCAAAGGTGTTATCAAAGTCATTGGGAAAAAAATCAATCAGTTGCCTGTTTTTGTGATCAAAATAGTGTTTGCCATCTAGCTTGGGTTTTTGACTCAAGTTGATGGTGGTTCCATCAACAAACCCAACGCAACCAGGAAAGCCTTCAGTCTCCATTACTTGAGATATCTCCTTGCGTTCTTCTTTTGTTGGCCAAGAAACAACTGGGCAATGGAAAGATAGGATAGAAATCATGACTCTTTTGGTTTATGAGTCAATGGTTCCATAACCAACTGAGAATAGATTTTCTAATCAATGAATTGCCCGCCATTTCCATTTGATCCCAATCTACAAAGAGAAACAGCCAGTTGGATATCTGGATTGCATTGAGGATTCTAAGAATTTTTCTGGAAGATGTGGTGGTCTTCAATCATCTCAAAAAGTTTTATGAGTGAAGGAAATAGAGTTTGGAAAAGTTTCTGGAAGCTTAATTGGGGGAGGAGATGAAGCTTTTGCCTTTCATACATAGGTTTGTGGATAATTTGTCTTCTTGCAACCATGTATTGCTTTTGTAATAAAGCATTCAAAGCCAACCAAGTTGATTCCAAATTAGAGTCTGAATTTCAGTCTGAATCGGAGTCAAATACTAACAAAAGTTAAGTCATCTTTTTTGCATTTTCAACTTGCTGGTGGGAAGTTTTATTGGAAATGTTGAGAAAGATGGTGATTTGATGTAGGTTGATGAGATGATGATGGGGATTTTGTGAAGATAAAGTTTTCAACCAATAGAGATGTGAAGCAATAGAGATGTGAAGCAATGGAGATGTGAATCAATAGAGATGTGAAGCAATGGAGATGTTAAGCAATGGAGATTAGATGTGCCTGAAGCAATGGAGATGGGAATGGTATAGATTTGCTGAAGTGGATGGATGTTTTAGATGTGATGGATGGTGGATGGATGATGATGATGCATAAATGGCGGGTTTAATGGTGAGTTTGATGTTTGAAATCTGCCATTTTCATGAAACCTGCAATTTTGAAATACACCAGTTAGGGGGTATGTTTATTTCAGAAACCCGCCATTAAAAATGGCAGGTTTGGCCAAAAAAATGGCGGTTTTTCTAACTCTAATAGGCCCTAATAGCTTGAATTAACAAAAAAATGAAATAAAAAGGAAAATAACAGGATGCAAATGTCCAATGAGAAATTTGAATTTTTTGAATTTTTTGGTTTCTCAATAGAATTTTTCAAGTTAAAAGGATACATCCAAAAAATCTGAAAGAAATATTGGAAATCTCTTTAAATGTTGCTTGAAATATTTTTTAGCTGAAATAACCAAAAAAAATAATAATTAAAATTGCGTAAATTAGGATCCAAAAACCCATGGAAAAATTGGTTTCTGCAGAATTCTTTAATTTTTTGATTCCATTTTTGGAGGGGTTATAATGCCTCCAAAATTACCAAATATTTTTTTAGGGGGTTAATGAACCCCAGATTCAGGACTGCGGCGTCAGAAATCAAAAAAATTAAAAATTCTTGAAAACCCCATGAAATAAAGTATTTTTCTGTGTGGCATCAGAGCCGCGCAACAGAAGTTAGATTTAAAATTCTGTGAAATAAAGGATTGGGGGTGTGAGAAAATTAATGCCAGATATTTTATTCCAGATTTTTCCAACACACTAAAAGCAACCAGAAAGTGGAAAAAACTCACCCCAAACTGGGGACTTGGGTGCTGTTGGTGGATGTGTTCAGCAGGCAGTTGGTTGAGTGGAAGTGCAACACCCGTTTCAGGGGCTTTGTGAATATATCTTCCAGCTTATCAGATGCCAGGAGCCATAATACTGTTATCCAGCTGTGTTCTAAATATTTTTTAGTCAGGTAAAACTCCCACTCTACATGCAAATTTTGCTTGTTGGTGCTTTTGTTTTTTGCAATCAGTATTGCTGAATTTTTTTTGCAATACAAATTACCAACCAGGTTCCACAGTAAGATTTGTTTCAGTAGATACTTCACCCCAAGGCTATGGCTCATGGCTATTCCCATAGCCATGAATTTAGCCTGGAAGTTTGACCCAGCCAACACCGCAATCCTCCTTGACTGCCAGTAAATGGGGAAATTTTGAAATTTTATCAGCACACCCTAAGTGGGGCGGGAGAACTTAACTCACCACCCTGAATTTCTATAAATTTCAAGTCTGCTTGCCCACTTAATTTATATCCAGACTGGTAGCTCTCTGTTGCTTGAAAGGTATCCAAAAATATGAAAAATGCCTGGCTAATTCTCATAGGATATTTTACAAAGACAATGGCCAGAAAATTGAAGGAAAACTCAATTTCTGGCCATGTTCCTCTGTCCAGATAGCCAATGCAACTGATCAAGGACAGGTAGGTGCTGAAATTGGAGTATTTGCACTTTCCAATGGTGGTACAGGGATTAAATCCTTCTGATAAGGGGGTGCTTACCTCTCTCTTGTCCCTGTTTTTCTCAACTATCTGTCACAAATACACCAGAAGTGCAAGGGGCTGAGGGAACTGGCACTACTTCTCAAAGAACTCGGGATTAAGATGAGGCAATGGATTGAAATAAAAGACAAGTAGATTAATGACAATGATAAGGAATGAGAGGAATCCAGGAGTAAGGCTCTTGGGTAAGACTGATTACTGAATCCTATACAAGTAACACCAAAGGAATAGGTGATATGAATAGGTTATATGAGTAAGGTAGGCTGGTTGGCTTTCTTTGCTGAGATGAAACCTATTGGAATGGACTGAAAAATAAGAAGTAGTATAATAATTCCTTGAGTGGAATTAGTCCAGTAAGTAAGTAGAGGCCAGTATATGTGAGAATTGAGGGAAGGCCTTGAGGAGGGATGACTGGTGCTGGGGCTGGAATGCCCCATGGTATTAAATGTTGAAAAATTTGGTTTGAGGCAGTGGCTTGAAAGATTGAGTAATTTTTCTGTCCAGAAAGGTGTTGCATGTACTGCACTGGAACGGTTGGCTATCCAGCCAGGAGTATGTGCTATGGATTTACCCTATGGGATCTGTATGTACTTCCCATACCAATTAGGTTGGAGGAGAGATGGAAAATGCACCAAGCCATAGAGAGAGAGAGGGAGAGCCTGGGGAAGTTTCCTAGGATGTGCAGGGAATTCAGGGAGATACTTCAGGAGGTGCAGCTGGTAGATCCAGGGGTAGAATGTTGGTTTTACTAAGGGTTTGAGATGGCTGAGGAGACTGATTCAAGTTGTGGTTATGAAACTATCCCTTTGAGCAGGGATTGTCTTGACAGGAAAAATCCCTGTGTGTTCCTTGTGATGGAAACCCCAATTATGCTGGAGATCTCTTCTGTCAACTTAATCTCAAGAAACCGCTTTATGAGTGACCCAATGTTTTTTTAGGGTGGCCTTGGAAGATATGTTGATGATTCCTTTGTCCACATGCATCCAGATGAAACTTCTCTTGTCTGGGTGATGGAAAGTTTATAAACAAGAATTGTAGGTTCTCAGTATAAACCCAATCTTCTCCAGGATTCTTCTGATAGGTTTCCACAAGAATTGTGCTGCCTTACAAGTTATGTATAGGTCCTTCTTTAGGAGGAAGGTGTTTCCAGTTTTGACAGGCAGGCCCTCCAGAGGGGCTACCCACACCTCAACATTTATCCTGTAGTTAAGGTAAGGGTCAACTACATTAAAACTGAACACTGGCCAGTCATATGCTGCTGCAATGGGCAATAACAGTCTTATTTAGCTGAATGTGGTGGTGGGTGAAATTTTTTCTGTGAATTCCTTGCCCTCCACCTGCTCAAAGAATTTGAAAAAATAAATTGCTTTAAAAATGAAAGTGTCTAGCTGCTTGTTCTTGGTGAACACCTATTTGGCCAACAGGAGCCCCCTAGCTGGTGGTAGCTGGTGGAACTCATAAATTCTTTTTCAGATGAGGCTGCCTATCTCCAATTTTACCATCTGCTCTCATTGATCCCAACCCAGGCTATTTTTAGCCTTCTTTTAAATTGTGAGGATATTGCATTAGGGCGTATCAAAGTTAGCAAAACCTCCATTAGAAGCCTGCCATTTCTTTTGACCAAACCCGCCATTTTTAATGGCAGGTTTCTGAAATACACACACCCCCTAACTGGTGTATTCCAAAATGGTGGGTTTCATGAAGGTGGTGTGTTTCAAACATCAAACCCGCCATTTCATTAATCAACCATCCATGGCATGCAAAACACCCATCAACACCTCCAAATAATCAAATCCATATGCATGACACACATCTCATCTCCATAACTTCACATCTCCATTTCTTCACATCTCCATCACTTCACATCTCCCTTGCTTCACATCTCCATCACTTCAGATCTCCATTGCTTCACATCTCCATTGCTTCACATCTCCGTTTCTCCACATCTCCATTGCTTCACACCCATCCCATCATCATCACATCACCATCTTCCTCAACATGTCCAATAAAACTTCCCAGAAGAAAGTTGAAAATGCAAAAAAGCTGACTGAACTTTTTTTATTATTTGACTTGGATTCAGACTCAAATTTGGAATCAACTTGGTTAGCTTTGAATTCTCTATTGGAAAAGCAATACATGGTTCCACAAAGACACATTCTCCACAAACATATGTATGAAAGGCAAAAGCTTCACCTACTTCCCAACTTAAGCTTCCAGAAACTGTTATGAACTTTATTGCCTTCTTTCATGAAACTTTTGGTGATGATTGAAGACCACCACATCTTCCAGAACAATTCTTGGAATCCTCAACACAATCCAGCAATCCAACTGGATGTTGCTCTTTGTATATTAAGATCAAATGGAAATGGAGCAGCAATCCATCAATTAGAAAATCTATTCTTGGTCAGTTATGGATCCATTGACTTATACACCAAAAGATTCATGATTGATATCCTATCTTTCTGTTGCTCTGTCCTTTTTTTTGCTGATGGAACCATTATCCCCTTGAGTCAAAAACCCAAGCTAGATGGAAACCATTATTTTGATCAGAAGAAAAGGCAATTGATTCATTTCCTTTCCAAAGCCTTTGATAATACACTGACCTAATTTGTTTCATTGGTTTGTATAGATACTCTGTGGCACTACAACTTGTTTGTGATAACTGTTAAAATATGTATGCACTTATGCGTGTGCTACATATAAGTGTAATACACATGGGATGCACATATGGTCCTCTCCGGCCCATTGGACACTCACAGGGACCATACGGGCCTGTGTGGATGTCACTTATTTGGGTAAACTGGCCTCAAAACGCGTGAAACAGGCTGATTGGTACATTGTCCCTAACGGGCCTGATGGGGGATATGGGCAAATACAGCCAGATGGGCTTGTATGGGCATAGTTGAGCCCAAGGTTTATTTTGGACTTACTTGGCCAGACAGGCTAGCCTGCCAAAGCATGTTTTACTTAGTTTTTGGGCTTGGGGCAGCCCATTGGGGCCGTTGCCCGTGTTGCAGCCCGTTTGGGGTTGCCTCCCGCGTTGCAGCCCGCTTGAAGCCACTGCCCGTGTTGCGGCCCCCTTGGGGGCGCTGCCCGTGTTGCGGCCCGCTTGGGGCCGCTGTTTGTGTTGGGGCCCGCTTGGGGCCGCTGTTTGTGTTGCAGCCTGTCTATGGGGCCAAACGGCCCATGCCAGGCCATTGTTGCAGGTGCCACGCTGGGTGGTGGCCGCAGGGCTATTGGCCCTGGCTCCTCCCCCTCCCCTTGCTTGCCATTGCAAGGGGGAGGAGGAGGGCTGGCTGGTTGTAACCAGCCAGCAACCGGTTGCAAGGGGGCAACCGGTCATGGTGGGGGGCGCTTGATCACCCCCCCACCAAAAGAGGTGGCCAGGCTGGTTGCATTGAGGCAACCGGTGGTGGGGGGGAATTGACCACCCCCCCACCATCCAAGGGGCGCTCTCCCCCCCCCCCCCCCCCCCTTTACCAAGGGGGAGGAGCAATGGGCTGGATGGGACCTGACCACCCCCCAGCCCACTTACCGTAGCAACGCCCTGGGGGTATTGACCCCCAGGGCCCCTGGTAGGGGGATCTGACTGCCCCCTCCAGGGATTTGAGAGAAAGAGGGGGGGCGGCATCTCTGCTGGTTACACCCCCCCCCCCCCCCCAGGTGAGATTTTGGTTGGACTCAGGTGAGTCCTGGGTCCCACCTGGCCTATATGAGGGGCCAGGGCTGTACAAGTGCTAAAAGAAGTAAAAGGGATTGTTTTAACGGACAACCAGCCAGGGATTGAACAGAAAAGGGGGTGGTTCAGCCCCATTGAGGTGGAAACACCCAAAACAACCGGAATAGGCTGGTTGTAAGGGTACAGGGACTGATGCCATGTGGGCTGATGTAGCCCAAACCAAGTAACAAGGCCTGTAGAGCCTGTAGAGCTCTTTTGGGGCGGAAAATGTACCTTTTGGCTTGTTGTATCATGGGCTCCCAAGAGACCAATCTTTTTTACTTAAGGAGCTCTTCTCCCTGCTTTTATCCATTATCCATTCATCATCCAATTGAATTCATCAACAATATCATCCAACGTTTTGCCCCATTGTGAGAAGCCCATCAAGCAATTACTGACACAAGGTGTCCAGCATTTCTTTTTCTTTAATTACTGCTCATTTTCCTAAGCTAATTGCTGGCCATAATTATAGCACATTATCAGTACCATTATCATCATTACTTTCAAGCCATCTAGACCTTTGTACCTTACTCTGGAGAACCTCAAAGACCTCAAGTTTTCCAAGAAGATGTCCTATATCCCTGATGTTAGTTCCACCAAGATAGTTCTGAACAGTCAGAATTATAATGCTTGGGCTTTCCTTATGGATAGTGAGCTGGATAACATCTGTTGTGTCAAGATAATGGATGCAGATGACACCTTGATCAGTTCAGAAGTGGAGAAAAAGTCTTATTATCTCATCTTTAGGCATTTTGATGAGAATCATGTGACATGGGTTACTGATACTCTTAGGGAAGATGAGAGAAGGAGGGGCAATATCCTTTGGAAGTTTCTTAAGTCCAAGTATGCTGGTGATTCTGTTCACCAGAAGGGTATAGCTTTCAATAAACCGTTTAGGTTAAAATATTCAAATTTTAAACAGTTTGTTGCAGAGGCTTGGTCTGGCATAGCCAAGTTTAAGTCATCAGGACTTAACATGGATCCTGAGTGTTTGTCACTCTTAATCCTTCAGAAGCTACCAAAGGAGTTTGATTCTTTATTCAGAATTATTTCTCGATTGGATCCTCTCCCTGGGGAGGAGGATGTGCTGAAAAGGATTTAAAAGGATTAACTTCAGTTCAAGATGAAGGGGGGTTCTGGAACATCCCTTGTTGTAAAGACTGGAAAATTTTGCAAGAAGGCAAAAAAGGATTTGTCCAAGGTCTTATGCTATAATTGTCAGAAAAAGGGGCATTATGCTAAGGATTGCAAGGAGGCCAAGAAGAGGAATAATTCCAAAGAGAATGACAAGGAGGTCAATCTCACTACTGAAAAATTTACAATGGTGGCGTTTGATGGTCCAATGGACATTGTTGTTACAAGAAGGCCAAAATTGATTAGGATAAAGAAATGAACTTGATTGATTAAAAAGTGAGTAATCTTAACCTCAAAGATGATAACTTTTCAGTGAATGATAAAGCTTCTTTCCTACAAGGAGGATTGAAGCAGGATGTTCTTTTTTGATTGATTCTGGATGTACAGATCACATTTTCTTTGAACCAAATTTATTTTCAAATCTTAGTGATTATGATGGAGTAGTAAATATTGGTCAGAAAGGCAGAACAATTCAGATTAAAGGAATTGGAAAATTTATTCTTGCAAATAACTTGGGTTTCAAAATTTCTTTTGAGAAAGTGTTCTATGTACCAGAGTTGCCTTATAACCTTGTGTCCCTTGGAGTGTTGTGGAAAAAAGGTTTCCAGATTTGTTATCTTAAAGAAGGTAGGTTTCTTATTGATATAAATGGGAGAACTGTTCTTAGTGGACAGGTTCGGAACAAGCTTTTGTGTGCAAGCTTGTTCAAAATCTCAGCTTTGAGCACTTTTGCTCACAATAGAAGTGGCCATAGGTCAAAGGACAGCAACTGTGAGAGTTGTACCTTGGGGGCTAAGACTAGAAATGTGTTCTCAAAGAGTAGAGATTGCACTGATGCTCTTAGAGAGGAATTTTCCATTGATTTGGCAGGGCCATTCACACTGGAGTCCCTTGGTGGGGCAAGATACTTCATCAATTTAGTTGATACTGCAACTAATTATGTTTGGGTTAAACCAATTTAATCTAAGGATCAGACCACAGAGGAGGTTTCTTTAATATTCAAAGTCTGGAAACAGAATGGTCTAATGAAGGAGATCAAGAGTGTTATCACTGATGGAGGTGGGAAATTTGTGATTAAAGAGTTTGAGAGGTTATTGAAAGATTATGGTATCATTCATATAGTCACTACTGCAAGTACTCCACAAAATAATGGAATAGTTGAGAGAATGAATAGGACTTTACTGGACAAGGTCAGAACTATTATGTCTCAATCTGGTCTACCAAAGTTCTTATGGGCTGAGTTGATGTGTACATTCTGTCTGTTGCATAACATTGTAAGTGTTAATGGGAAGAGTCCTCATTTTCAGTTTTGGAAGTTGTACCCCAAAACATCACACCTAAGAACAATTGGTTGCTTGGTGTATTATAGTGTCCACCATAATGAGATGGTTGTAAAATTAGACCCTAGAGCCAGAACAGGGGCACTTTTAGGCTATAATTTTATAAGTAAATTGTATAGGATTTATTGTCCAGGGACAAGAAAGGTTATCCATAGTAGGGATGGAAAATTTGATGAAATTACCTTTCCACTCAAAAGGAGTGAAGATGTTGTTGTGAATAATTCACAGCAAGAAATATAATTAGCACCTATTTCACCAGCAAAGGCTGAGGAACATGTGGTTCCAGAAGATGAAGAGATGGGAGACGTGACACCAGAGGGTTCAGTGCCCGCTTCAGGGGAGTCTGTTAATTTGGAACCTGATGAGCCTCCACCTCCAGTAAGAAGGAGTGGTAGTTTTAGAGTACCAGTTGATAGGTACAGGGAATGGAATTCCCATTATGCTGCCGCAGGATATGAGGAAGATAAATTTCAGGAACAGTGTATGCTCAAAGAAGTCCTGGAGTTGAGTTGAGAAATGGGTAACAGGATTAACCCAAATAGCTTTGGCCAATGCTTGAATTCTGATGAGAGAGCCAACTGGAAGAGTGCTATTTTTGAGGAATTCAATTCTCTAGAAAATAATAGTGTCTTTGAAGTGGTTAAGCGGGATTTCGCTCCATAAGGAAAGACCATTGTTGGGTCCATATTGGTGTTAAACAAGAAGTTTGACACAAATGGAGTTTTGAAAAGATTCAAAGCTAGATGAGTTGCACAGGGCTTCAAGAAGAGAGAGGGTATCAATTACCAAGAAACTTTCTCACCAACTGGAAGGCTGTCCACCTTCAGGTACATCATTTCTCTGGCAGTGGATTTGGGTGAAGAAATCAGAAAAGCTGATTTTGTAACAGCATACTTGAATGCAAAACTTGGACAGGAGGAGACTTTTTATATGTCAATCCCTGATGGTTTTTTGTGAATCTTTAGTAGAGACTAAACCAGAAACCATGAAGAAAATCTGTGTTAGAAGTTTTCTTTCAGAAGATAAAGGGGAATATGTCCTCAAGCTGTGTAGATCCCTTTATGGATTGAAGCAAGCAGCTAGATTGTGTTATAATACCACAAGTGAGAAACTGATACAGATTGGTTTCAAGACTTCTGAGGCCGACCCTTTTCTCTTTGTAAGAAAGGATGCAATTTTGTTTGTATGGGTTGATGACATTATCATTATTGGAAATGGTAAACAGAGAGTCATGGAGACACTCAAAAAGGAATTCAGGATAAAAGATCTTGGTCTGGCGCAACACGTGCTAGGAATGAAATTCAGTAAGAGCAAGAATGGTATTAGTTAGACCAGAGCCATTACATGGCAGCTCTTCTTAAGCAATATGGCGTAGTGGATGCAAAGGAGTTTGGTACTCCCATGCAGTCAAACATTTGTTCAGAGAAGTCTACAGATGAGGAATATCTGGAGTTTGTTCAATCTGGGAACAACTACAGGTCAGCTATGGGATTGCTTAATTATTTGGGGCAGTGTACAAGACCCAATATTTCTTTTGCAATTGGTGTCTTGTTGCAACACTTAGAAAAGCCAAGCATGAGGCATTGGTCAGCATTCAAGAGATTTATGAAATATCTTAAAGGAATGCACAGTCTGGGACTGTTGTTTACAAAGTCAGAAAACTTTGATTTGGTTGGTTATTCCAATGCAAGTTGGGCAGATGATAACACTAGGGAATCAACAAGTGGTTTTGTATTCTTCTTAGGTAAGAATCTGGTGTCATGGATGTCCAAGAAGGCTTTGGAAATAAGTCTTTCATCAACAGAGGCTGAGTATAGAGCTTAATTAGCAGCTTCACAGGAAGCAAAATGGTTGAGAAAAGTCTTAGAGGATACAAATAATCCACAAGGGTTTGCGTTGTTGTATTCTGAGAACGGGAGTGCCATTGCATTGGCGCAAAACCAAGTTTTCCATTCAAGAAAAAAACATATTGATGTTCACTATAACTATATTTGCAATGCAGTTAACTGCAAGGAGATTGTGTTAAGGTACATGCCCAATGCAGCAATGATTGCAGATATCTTGACCAAGGCTTTAGATAGGAACAAGCATCAAGGCTTTGTGACTAATATGCAGATTTCACCCCTTTTGGATTAAGGCGGTGTGTTAAAATAAGTATGCACTTACACGTGTTCTATGTATAAGTGTAATCCAAATGGGATGCAAATATGGGCCTCTCCAGCCCCTTGGACACTCACACGGACCATAAGGGCCTGTGTGGATGTCACTGATTTGGGGAAACTGGCCTCAAAACGCGTAAAAAAGGCTCATTGGTACCCGGCTCTAACGGGCCAGGTGGGGGATAAGGGAAAATACAGCCAGATGGGCTTGTATGGGCATAGTTGAGCCCAAGGTTTATTTTGGACTTACTTGGCCAGAAAGGCTAGCCCGCCAAAGCATGTTTTACTTAGTTTTTGGGCTTTGGGCGGCCCATTGTGGCTGCCACCCACTTTGCGGTCCGGTTGGGGCTGCCGCCCATGTTGCGGCCCCCTTGGGGCCGCTGCCCTTGTCGCGGCCTGTGTTGCGGCCGGCTTGGGGCCGCTGTTTGTGTTGCGGCCCACTTGGGGCTGCTGTTTGTGTGGCCGCCCATCTATGGGGCCCAACGGCCCGCGCAGGGCCATTGTTGTGGCTGCCGCACGGCTGTTGGCTCTGGCTCCTCCCCCTCCCCTTGCTCCCCATTGCAAGGGGGAGGAGGAGGGCTGGCCGGTTGTAACCAGCCAGCAACTGGTCGCAAGGGGCAACCAGTCATGGTGGGGGGGACTTGATCACCCCCCCACCAAAAGAGGTGGCCAGGCTGGTTGCATCAAGGCAACCGGCGGTGGGGGGGAATTGACCACCCCCCCACCATTGAAGGGGCACTCCCCCCCCCCTTTACCAAGGGGGAGGAGCAACGGGCTGGATGGGAACTGACCACCCCCCAGCCCACTTACCGTAGCAAGGCCCTGGGGGTATCAACCCCCAGGGCCCCTGGTATGGGGATCTGACTGCCCCCTCCAGGGATTTGAGAGAAAGAGGGGGGGGCGGCATGTCTGCTGGTTACCCCCCCCCCCCCCAGGTGAGATTTTGGTTGGACTCAGGTGATTCCTGGGTCCCACCTGGCCCATATGAGGGGCCAGGGCTGTACAAGTGCTAAAATAAGTAACAGGGCTGGTTGTAATGGACAACCAGCCAGGGATTGAACAGCACAGGGGCTGGTTCAGCCCCATTGAGCTGGAAAAACCCAAAACAACCGGAATAGGCTGGTTGTAAGGGTACAGGGACTGATGCCTATGGGCTGATGTAGCCCAAACCAAGTAACAAGGCCTGTAGAGCCTGTAGAGCTCTTTTGGGGCGGAAAATTTGCCTTTTTGCTTGTTGTATCATGGGCTCACGAGAGGCCAATCTTTTTTACTTAAGGAGCTCTTCTCCCTGCTGTTTTCCATTATCCATTCATCATCCAATTGAATTCATCAACAATATCATCCAACGTTTTGCTCCATTGTGAGAAGCCCATCAAGCAATTATTGACACAAGGTGTCCAGCATTTATTTTTCTTTAATTACTGATCATTTGACTAAGCTAATTGCTGGCCATAATTATAACAATAACAACAAGAAATTCATTTCCCTCCATGCTGGCCTTTGGGGTTCTTCTCATGATTCATATGTTTTCAATTTTATGCGGATTTCCCAACAACCAGATAACTACTTTGACCAAGATCAATAAGTTCTGGCCAATTCAGCTTATGCTAGTGTGAAATATGTGGTTCCAACGTACCAGAATGCTTTTTCCAACAATCAAGTATAAACCAATTTCAACTATCATCTTTCCCAATCACAAGTTTGGATTGAGCATACCATAGGAGTTTTGAAAGGAAGATGGAACAGCTTAAGGGAAATGCAAAACTAGCTTCAAAATCCAAAAGACATGAAGTTACTCATCCACTGGATTATCAGTTGTGTAATTCCTCACAACCTTCTTCCCAAAATCAAAGATGAATGCATCAAAATATTTGAATAAGATATTCCTGATCCTCCTCATGCCATCCCCACCTCATCTTCTACCTCATCTTTGGCCATGAGAGAGCTGATTCTACCCCTCACACTTACTCACTTTGATGAGTAGCATTGGGTTTTTAAATATCTAAAAAATAAAATCACAGAATTTTGTTGGTTTTGGTTGTTTAACCAAGAATCCTAGATTGACTCCTTTTTATTATTATTATTTTTTTTTTTGGTGGACCTAGACAAAAAGCAAAACTTCAAAACCACCTCAACCTACCAAACCACTGGTCCACCTTCAGGGTTACACTTCCTCCTCCTCACCCACAACCACCACCTCACCCATCACCACCACCTCCCCATCACCACCACCTTACCATCACCTCCACCTAAAGCACTGGTCCACCTTCACCCGTACACTTCCTCCTCCTCACTCACAACCATAACCTCACCCATCACCACCACCTCCCCATCACCTCCCCATCACCTCACCTCACTCACCGCCTCCCCTCCTCCTAACCATGGTAAGCCTCCTCCCCCCTCTTCCTCTTCCTACCCCTCACCAGTTGCTGATCATTTGATCATTCAACCTTTAGGTACATCCTGGATCCCCATCAAGGTGAGCCTCCCCTCCTCCTCTCCCTGCCCCTGATCAATTCGAAACCAATTGGCAAGCAATTCATTTCTTGCCGGTTGAAAAATTGATTTATTGCTTGCTGATTGATCAATCAATCGACCGGCACGCAATTGATTGCTTTCCAATTGATCAATTGGTTTACCGGAAAAATCAATCTTTCCATTCAATCAATCAATCTATTGACCAACTGGTGACCCCCCCCCCTCAGCTCCTCCTCCTACTCCCAGTTCTTGAGAAGTTTACTGTTATTTTTTTTGGTAGGAAATTACCATTAAAGTTCTTGTTATTTTCTATGTTGGTTGATCATCTAGGTGGTTTATACCAGACTGATGATTTTCTATTGTTATTTTTTGTTTTTTTGGTAGAAGAGTTGCTGGTATTTTTATTTTTATTTTTATTTTCCATGTTTGTTGATCATCTCAGTGGTTTATACCAGACTAATGAAAGATTTTTTATTTGCTTTTTTTGTATTTAATGCAATGCAATCAAAAATTCCACTGCTTTGGCCACCCTTTCTTGAAATCACATTCTTCACCCACCAAATTCAAAATGCTACAACTAATGGATTTCCATCTTGATCCTCACCTCAATCAAAGTATATGGTTGGGAGGGAAAAAGATGCAAGGAGATATTTTGAAAAACATACAGAGAAGTGGGAAGAAAAGGGCTTGCAAGAGAAGGAGGGCTCAAATGCGGGATTTGGAAATTGCATTCAAAGTGACTGAGGAAAAAATTAATGAAAAGGTTGTTTGGTCTTCAGGCAAACTAAGTCCCTTGAACCTTTATCCATCCATTTTCAAGAAAAGTCAAAAGCCCACCCCTGAAGAGTTGGAACAGGCCAAACAGAAGATCAAACCGTTCCATTTCTTCAGCTCTGGGAAAGTATATTTTCAAGGTTGATTAGATCATGAGGCTATGTTTTCCATCATCCAATTTATCCCTTTGAATGGACTCTCTGAGAAAGAGAAGAAGGACATCAACTCAGTAACAACATTCCTTCACTAATCCAAAAAGATTTTCAACACTGTTGGTCCCTCAAGATCTTGGGGTGGGAAAATGTGGGCAATTGGATGGCAAAAATCATTGGACCCTTCTGAACTATTTGGAAAATATTTGAAGAAAGAAGCTGTAAAATCCTCCCCTAAAGAGTATTATTTTTTGAACCTTAGTTCTGAAAAGGTCTCTAAAATATTGGGCCAAATGTTTTGAAAATTAGCCAAACTTCCATTTTATTCCAACCGTCAATCTATGATGGACAAAAACATACCTTCCTTCTCCTCATTGGGATTTGGATCTAGCCTTACTGCTTTTGACTACTCACCTCACATCACCTTTACCTCAGACTCCTTCTACCACTCACCCCATATTGACCAAGGTGATTTCTCTGACTATTCCTTTTTACTTGTGGTCCCAACCAAAAAATTGAATGGACTATTTATCAACAACAACAATGAATATCAAGTATCCAACAGCAAATTTGTGTTTACAGACTTGGTTTTTGGTATTTATTTCAAAAAAAAGGGTATTGTGAAAATGGTTTGGGAAGAAAACAAGTACAAACACTGTACCTTTCCTGCAGTGGATACTGCCACCCATACTAGGATGGCCAATTCCATGCAAATCAATAGAACAACTCAAACAACTAGCAAGGACGTGGCCAGTGGCAAAATATATCTTAGGAAAAAAATATAAATAAAAATAAAAAATATTTGTTAATTGGTGGTGTTAAAAATACTCTCAAATGTTTTTGCAATCAAAAAAAAAAAAAAATTATTTTTAAAATTTTTATCAAAGTAAATATATTTACAAACCAAGCAATCAAGTGATTTCCTTATTTCATCCACAGTTCTACTGCTACCAGTACATGCCATGGCTACCTATAACCTATCTTTTTTTTCTGTGGCTAGCCTTTCCCTCTCCTTTTTGAGTTGGTCTTGATCTCAATCCATATCCTTTTCCTGTTTTTGAAACTCAATCTTGGCCTGTTTTATTTTACATTCAGCGTCCGACCTGTCTTTATGAGCCAAATTCTCATGTTTCCACTTTTGACAATTCCACTTCTCCTTTTCAAATTGAAGTTTTTTGGATTCTATGTTTTATTTCATTGTTTTTTGGAGCGGAATAGGAATGAGCTTGATTTTGAAAGCAATTACAATCAATCAATGAACTTACTTGAATCTTGCTTCTTCATGATATCCTCAAAGCCCAAAAAAATTGAAGTGTTTCTCCGCTTTCAATGGCTATTGGGTTTGAGGTTAATGGAAATTGAGGCCTTTTTCTTTCCCTTTGCAGAGGAGGTTTGTGTGGGAACGTCATTGCTTTCATTTGAAGAGGATGTGGGAGGCCCCCTTGGCTGGATTATTTGGCCATTCAGGAACAGATGAGCCTGTTTTTTTAAAATCTTTATCAGTCAGGATTAACCAGAAAGAAAACAAAAGATCTTGGTTCCTTACTTGAGCAGATAATTCCAATGGTGGTGATACAGGAATACCTTGCTCCTTGTTGGCCAAGTCCTTAAGTTCTTCCACCCCAGAAAGAGAGAAATCCAAAGGAGGAAGTGAGGGGTCCAAGGAAGGGTTTGAATTTCTGATCAATGCTGATTTAGACATGATTGGAGCTGAGTCTGTTGGAATATCCACCTCAACATCAGATTGGGGCCAGTCATAGGTTTCATTAGGATCATCATTTCTAGGCCAAGCAGCAACAGCAAGGCCCTCAGCATCAACTGAACCTGATTGTTGGGCATCAAAAGTTGCCAAAGGGGTGATATTGGCCTTCTTTCCAAAAATCTAATCCATTTTAACCAAAAAAAGAACAAATGGAGTCCAACTTATCAACCACTGAGTTGATTCCCTTTGCTTTAATTGGAGTTGGTGATACCAGAGCCAGTGGACATTGACATTGAGTGGGCTTTTTTTTTGGCTTGGTTTGATATTTCTTAAATTGCTCCTGCATCTGTTTGGATGAAAGATCCAGCCTACCTTTGGTTTTATTCTTGAGTTCATTGGACATCAGGAGATAATCATTAACCTTAGAGAATTGAGGTTATCCAACTTGTGTTTCATGGTTGGATCCAAAGCAAGCATATTGGTTGGATGAAATTCTGAGCCAGTTTATCAGGATGATGTTATCAGCTCTCTTGAGCTGACTTGAGCCTTTGGAAGCTGATGGGGGAGGATTGTTGGATTTTGAGTTCCTGGGGGATGTTTGCTTTGGTTTAGTGGAATTGCAGGGGGATTGTTGCTTAGGGGCCATTTAAATAGAGTAAGTGGGATGAAGTGATGAAGCAATAAAGCAATGACAGTTAGGATGTGATGAAAGGGGGGATGAAGTGATGAAGCAATAAAGCAATGAGAGGATCAATGTGATGAAAGCAATAAATTTATGACAGTCATAAAGCAAGGTGAGGGTGATGAAGTGATGAAGCGCAATGAAGAAATGAGAGGTATAAAGTGATGAGGATAGCAATGAAGAAATGAGAGTGATGAAGTGATTAGGATAGCAATGAAGCAATGAGAGTGATGAAGTGATGAGGATAGCAATGAAGCTATGAGAGTGATTAAGTGATGAGGATAGAAATGAAGCAATGAGAGTGATGAGGATAGCCATGAAGCAATGAGAGTGATGAAGTGATGAGGATAGCAATGAAGCAATGAGAATGATGAAGTTATGAGGATAGCAATGAAGCAATGATAGTGATGAAGTTTTCCAATAATTTTGGAGGATGAAACCAGGGGTGATGATTTTAAATTAAGTGTGGTTGAGCTGTTGAAGGCCTTTATATACTTTATTTGAAAAAAACCATTTATTTTCAGGTAACTTTGACACATCTGATGTGAAATAAGTGGGGTTTTTTTGATTTTTAATGGTGGATTTGAAATGGGAGATTTGGGTTGAAACCCACCATTAAAAAATGGCAGGTTTTTTTAAATTTAATACTCCCTATTCTTCCACCACCTCAGTTTGAGAAATGGAATCAATGATCCACTCCTGTCAATCAATGACTGAATCACCATCAGACAGACCCAGCTGGATGTGGTTTATGATATGGCCAATCAAGTCCTTGTTCAGCTTTGTTTCTGTGAAAAGTTATTTATCCCAAAAAAAGGCCTCAGCCAATTGAACAATGAAATTTTTCAATGGGATGTAGAAAAACTAACCCTTGCTTTCCTCAAAGTGGCCAATCACATAGCCTTGCATGGATTGGTCCTGTAGTTTTCCTCTTTTGTCAGGCAGGGTTTGTACAAATTCTGGTAATACAACAACCACATGCAGTCTAGGTATGGCCCCTTGCCTAAGAAATTCTTAACAGGGTTCACAGGTCCACTTAAATAGTGTGGAACCCAGTTCAATACCTATAATGCCCATATGAGATCAAATCACCAGAATTCTGACCCTAGTGGGCTACCTTGCAGTATTTTCTGTGCCATATCCTGATTATTTCATTTGAAGAACTTGATTACACTATTCTGGTAGTGATTATAAGGCAGGGTGTGTTTTGCCAACATCCTTTCATGCAAAAAATACTCACTAAATTTCTTTTTGTTGAAATTCCCCCTATTTCCTGATTGCACTACCTTGACCTCTCTCAATTTTTGCCATTCCCAATTGGCTAGGGTGAAAACAACATGATTCCCAGTGTCCCCCTTTTTATCAAGGATGTTTACTGCTCTGTATGAAATGAAAATTTTTCACCAACTAACAAGTTGATTGGAATCAGGCCAATGTTATTGGTACATACTATGTCAAGGGTCCTGCAAAACAAGGTCTTTGAGGTCGGATTGTAAGCACAGTTACCCTTAAATATCCAACACATTGGAAAAGAGTTGTTTATACTGGGGACTTTGGTTGGGTTGCTGTTTCCCAGCTCCAGGTTCACAAGGAAAGTAGTTTTACATAGGGAGGAATTTCCAAATAGGCGGTGCCAGAAGACCAGTCTCTTTCATTCATCAGTCAGTATCAATTGGTCTCATGAAAAAGAGGAGGAGGACCCCCAGTGATTACTTAAAAATATGTTCATTTCAAGAGGTTTCAGGATCATTTCACTGATATATTTACCAGAGGATACCAGTTTTTTATGGGGTTGTAACATGAAAAAACAACTAGCAAGCCTGCAACATTCAAGAGATAAACTGAGTTTGAATTTCCATTCAACTGCATATTTGCACTTGCCTGCTTGAATGCACCAATGAACAGAATTGTGGACCTGTATTTTGGGAATAAGTACACATTCTGAAATTTGAATATCCTCCCATCCATCCAATTGAATCAGAGATTTTGCATTCCTGTGATTGGGTTTCCCAATTTTTTGAGTGGAATCCTTGATTGGGATAGGTACAGAAAGTTTCTGGAAATAATTCAGGGTGTACAGGTCACCAGTAAAACTTTTGGATGCACCAGATTCAAAGAGCGCCTCCTGTCCTGTGGAACCCTTGTTTATGCCTGTTCCAAGGTGAGAGGAAATTGGTACCAGGCCTAGAGGATCTGAATTATCAAATTCAAAGGCCTGGAATGATTGGAAATTTTTGTGGCAGGTTTTTCTAGGGGCAGGGTTTCTTGGTTAGCCCTGGCCTAGTTTGGGTTCCTGCATCTGAGGGGTTTTCTTCTCTGGAAGCTGTGGGTTTTAATGGTGATGGTAAGGATTGGCTTTCTGGCCAGGGGTGGGAATGGCAGGAAGGTCTTTTTCTCTGCAAAGGGGGGTCCAGGTTGTGCTGAGGTGTATTTTTATGTGAAAGAACAATCTGGGAAGGGTGCTTGCATCCCCTCTGGGTGGAAGTTATGTTTTCCATGACTGAAAGGGCAGGTTTCTCAGGAATTTCATTTTTTGAAACAGTAACTTCACCTGGAGAACAGTGGTGCTGCTTTGAAGCTGAGGTCTTATTGTCCAGGTGGCAAAGGAATTGGGAGTTTTTTGGTAGTTTTTGCAAGAGTGATTTCAGCTTCAGAAAAAAGTGGTGTGTCTGAATTTTATTGAGCCCTCTGACAGCACATACACATTTTCAGCAGTTGAGCCTTCTTTTCCAGTATGGGGGAGGTTTTCCCAACAGTATTGTAGTGGATGGCAACACTTTGGTCAAAATTATTTTTTAGTTCCATATCATCTCATAGGTTTGTCTGGAGGATCAGACTGAGAATGTTTTCCAATTAAAATAAAATTCTTCAATCCCAAAGATCACTTTCCTTGTCCCTTATGTGGGCCAGCAGCCAGGAGTTTTTGGAAAAAGAAAATGGTTTGGGCAAAACTAGCTTTTACCAAGCTGCAACTTGCACCAATTTTCTAACAAAGAATAAAAATCCTGTAATTATTTGGCAATATATCCTGCCATTTTGAGGTATCCAAGGTCCCATGGGAGGTTTCTGGCAATAAATGAGTGGATTATTTGGTAGGAAATATTTCCTTCAAGTTTGCTGTGACTGTTGGACCACAAGGAATGCAGGTTTGAAAAATATTTGGTGCAGTGAACTTCAAGGGAGCAGTACCATGGCCTGTAGTTTGTGCTATTTGCTTCAAGACAGTCTTCCTCACATATTTTTTTTAAAGAAAGGTTGTATGAGTCCTTTGAATTATAGCTCTCTTCCTGTGTGGCCATCTTCCATTATTGGCTTTCATCAAAATTCTGGGTCACCAATTTTGGTATTCTTTCCTTCCCTAATTTTTCCAAGAGGAAACTAGTTGCACATATTATCCAATTTGGAAAAAGTTATTCCTCATTGGTCAATTTTCCAGAAATAAAAGAAGGAGTTTCATTTTCTTTTGAGCTGTTTCTATAGGTATTACTCTGGTGGGAGGGGGGTCTGTTGTGCCTTGGTGCAGTGTATTTACCAGGTATAATCAACTTTTTTAAACTAACATCTTGTGAGGGTGCAATCTTCAATGAGAGGAGGAGTGTGCAGCAGATGAAGTTTAGGGACATGGATATCAAGTTGAATGGGGGAAGACCACCCAAGTGGTTTGATCACAGCAGAATGGAAATAAACTCAAAATGCAAGAGAATCTTCACCTTAGAATGAAAACAGTGATTTCCAGAAACTTCAGTGGTGGCTCTTCTTTTTGGCACACTGCCATGGGAAAAATGTATTCTCCAAAAGCATGAGCCAAAAGTTCAAAGAAAGTTTGCACACAGGTGTCCAAGGGAAGGGTGGGGATAGGGTGGTTGGGACAGGGAATATGGGACAAGTTTGGAGGTATTGAGCAGGAGAGGGGCAATAAATGTATTGGGAGTGTCAAAACTCATGAAAAACACTTATTAAGAGATATAGCATAGATGGTGCATAACCTATAAAAACTAAAATAAGGTTTCTCATGAATAATTTTGTTTCTCACACATCTCATTTTTTCATTCATACCATATAATTGACTGGATGGGCCACAGTCTGGTTACCCAACTGACAATGGTGATATGGGTTTGGAAAACACAATCTACAATTGTGGGAGAGCTTAGCTTGTTAGGTAGCAACTTGTTGGCCAAAAACAATAACTAGAGAGCAATTCTTTGTGCATTTTTTAAAATTACCCACTCAATAAGGCCATGGAAGCTAACACACAACCCAAAATGCACAAATGCATGCCACGGCATCAAGTTTCTAGTTACACCCCAAAATACAGCATGTCACTTGATAGAAAGTTCCATCAAGCATCTCAGGCCCAACCTATAACCAAGTTCCAACCAGGCTCAGGTCCAGCTTTATCCAAGCTCAAATACACAGCCACTTTGCAATTTTCACAGTGAATTTGAACCAAAAACTTGGTTGAAGCATGAGCATAGCTTCAAATTGATATTTTGAAGAGCTTCAGTGAGAGATTCTTTGATGGCGCTTGCTAGCAAGTGACAAAAGTTTCCATGGTTCTAGGCCCCTCCATTCTTGAATTTTTTTTTAAAATGAGCCTCATTTTTGAACATAAATCTCATTGTCAAAAATAACCTCTTGTCAACTCCATTGCACCACTAACAGCATTTCACCTTCCAATAATAAACCTAACACCTACCACCAGTCCAGAATCAAGATTTCTCCCTTCCTCACACTCAAGAAACAACTTGGATTTCCCTCCCATTTTTCACATGAAGAAGTGTTCAATGAAGTTGAAGAAGAAAGTTTTTGAATTGAAAATTGATCAAACATAACCAGTTTGAAGACCATCTGAATCTCATAGCTAAAAATTTCAATATGGATGCAAGATACACCAACCAGATTTTTCAAAGTAGATTCATAATGAGAAAGGTTAACTTCAAGAGACTGGTAATGCATTTAGGATCCCATAGTTTTCATTATTTATTTCAGGATTTTTTTGGAAAAATTATTCTTTCTCCTCATGAAAAAATTACTTCTGCAATGCCTCAATTTTCCTATGGATTTTCTGCTGACTGCACCAAAAAATATTTTTGAATTGGAAAGACAACTACATATCAAACATTCAAATGATTTTTTAATGATGTTGTGTTTTTGTTTGAGGGGGAAACCCTCAGAGGTCCTACAGATTAAGAGCTTTGAATTTTATAATGCAGGAATATTAAGCATGTGGTTTCCCTGGATGTTTTGTTAGAATTGATGCTAGCATTGGTACTAAAAGAAATTCACTTATGCTTGGGCTGGTCACTTTCTAACAAATTCCTTAGAAGGAGTAGAATTTTTGAATTTAATAATTTTTAAATATTTATGTGGCACAACTGAGAATCACACTTACATTGATTTAGTCAACAATAGTCAAATATTTGATGAATTTCTCACAGGTATGGTTTTCCATAATTTTATTAACTTTATTTCTTTTTTTTGACTCATTGAAGGATTTATTTGGTGATTTTTCTTAAGTCACTGCCTCCAAGGTATATTTTGAGCTCAAAAATCATCAAAATACCTACAGATACTGTATGGGAGATGAAATATAATCCCACTGGCCTTTTTTTGTGGACTATTAAAGGAGTCCCCAAGATCCCACAAGAAAAATTTCAATCAAAATTGAGAAGCAGTCAGAAAGGAATTAGAAAGATAATTTGATTTTTTTTCAAGTTCAATTTGGAATAATTTCTCAACCCAGTATGCTTTGCTTTAAATAAGATATATTCAAGATTATGAATTTCTTTTTAATTGTGAGGGAGATGGTTGTGGAGGAAATTTCTGCCTGTGATCCTTTTATTAATCATATTTTTTTCAGAAATACAAATACTAACATCTCCTCAATTTCTCATTATCCTGTTTTATTCAATTATTTTCAATCTCTTAGTCAAAATTCTTCTAGGCTTCAAAATTCAAAAATTAATTAAAACTCATAAATTATTTCAAGATTTACAATTGGATAAAGAGGGAAATTTATGTTTGATTATTTTAACTTTCTCAAAATTATCTCTCTATATTTACCAGGAAATATTTCATCAGGTTGGAAAATATCAGTCAATTGAATATCTGATACTTTTTATGTGTTTTTTTGTTTTCAACCAGAAATGAATACATATATTTAAATTCATAATTTTCCATTTCATTTTTCCAGAGATTATTCATTTGAAAAAAAAATTGAGACCAAAAGTAAATGAGGTACACCCAATTTGAGGGATGCAAGAATCATATAGGAATATGATTAGTGTACTTAGATATATATACATATATTTATTCAATCACCCTTCAAGTTCATCTTGGACCTTTTTCTTGACAAAACTCTGCATCTGTTTGCTTTCCTCATGAGGAAAGAATTCTTCAGATTCAAAAATGACAGTCAAATGGCCCATTGAAACCTTCATATCCACATTTTTGAATTCCAGAATTTGCATATTCTCTGCCAGGATTTCCTGTTTCTCCCCTATTAGTATTATTTTTATCATGATATCAATTTTTGGTGCCAATTATTTGCCATATTTGCAATTTTTCTCTGAGTTTGAACAAAAACTCTTTCCAGCCTTCAATTCTTCTGGTTGAGCAAAAGAATTGGAAATGGAGGGAAATGATGGTATTTTTCTTGCTGGGTTATTGGCTTTTCTGTAGCTATAACTTAAGTTGGGTTCCCCAATCCATTTTAGACGGTTTTGGAGTATTCCACAGGCCACCTCAAATTCGGGTTTTTGGAAATTTGTTTTTTTTTGATACATATACTTTTCTTAAAGCATCGAGTCCATTGGAAGTGATCCACTTTGTGGTGATTTTGAAATTTTAAAATAGATTGCCCGAAACTTCAAGGTTGCAGTGTTTGGATTGGCCTATCTTTATTTTGAAGAGTAAAATTATGGTGAGTTCTTTTAACAATTTCCCAATCACAGTGGGTTGCTTTTCTGTGGATCTTAAATTCTTCCTCTTACCTCTTCAAGAAATTGATGCCTGTTTGATTTGTTGAGAATGCTGGATTTTTTCTTAAATCAATACAAGCTCAAGAAAGCTGATCTTCTTCTGGAGGGTTCCAGTTGGGGGCTTGTTTCTTTTTTATTCTCATCAGAATTGGTTTCCATGCTAGATTAGAGGTTAGTTGGGCTCATATCTGGTGATTTTTATAATATTGGATTGGGATGGGGTGGGAATATGGGGATGGAAATCAAGCAGAGAGGGAGTTGGGGGAATGGGGAATATCAGAGCTGGGGATAGGAGGATGTGGGAGGGAATATTGCAATTTAATGATTGTTGAAGTGGATTTAAAAGCTTGGATGGTGGAAGTGGATATTGGCCTGGTGTATTTAAATGGCAGTTTTTTAGGGTATAGGGTATGGAAGCGGTCTTTTAGGGGGGGGATAGACAGCGTTCTGAATTCTTGTAAATCTATGGAAAATGGAAACATTTTATGGTCTTGCTGATTATAAAGCTCCTATTTTTACACAATGGTGAATATTCTTTGGTAAAATCAGCTAACAAGTAGGTTTTCCAAGACAATTGGAGTTTCTCCAAATAATTGAAATTAAGAAATCAAGAAGCTTGATTGTGTAGTTGCATATTCCATTCCATCTTTTTTAGTTGGATTGACCTACTGCAGCCCAGCCATAATTGTACATAGTATAAGATGAAAATGTGAGATGTATTGATTAATCTGATTTTTTAACCATTAAGATCTTTTAGTTTTTACAAATTTACCCAGGTTTTCAGAAGTTACAACAAAGTGTTGTCCTGTGGTTTGAAAACACTAACTTCATTATCATTTAGAATATACTATGAAATATTTATTTATGTAATTAAATTTTATTGTAAGAGCACCAGATGGTAAAATCCATATATTTATACTCTTTGGTGCTTGATCTACATGTCTCTGAGCATCTCTAAGTTTTTGAAAGCTTGGAATTTTAAGTAGAAACTTTCTAGATCAAAAAAAATATCTGAAAAGCATTTTATTCCCCGTGTTTTGAAATTTTTGCAATCCAAACTGCTGGAGCAGCTAGCTAGAAACTCAAAAAACACAATTTTGTGCCATTTAGCCGGTTTCTAGCTAGGAAAATTTTTCCCTTTTTTGTTCAATCTCAACATGAACGTGGGGCTTATTTGAGGGGAGGGGGGAATGTTGGAGCTGCACTGATGGTGGGAGGTGTTATCAAAGGAAATAGTCATTATAGATGGCAGTTCAGTAGGGTATAGGATATGGAGGATTTGTTGAAGGGGGGAGCAAGAAGGCTTGCTAAATAATCAGAACTTTATTAAACATGTACTGGACTTATGGAGCATGCTTGTTGTCAAGCTCCTAATTTTTCCATGATTGCAAAAATTCCTTGGTAAAATTAGCTAACAAGTGGGTTTACTGAGACAATTTGAGATGCTCTAATATAGTCTGGAATTATTCATAGTTATTTTTAAGCTTTTGTAACTCACAACTAGGTTACAAAAAGTCCCCCTTGACTATGATGTCTATTACATATAATGAAACACTTCTAACAACAAAACCAACCAATCCCAAAAGACCTAGGAACAAAAAAACAAAAAAAGAAGAAAATAATAAAAAGTATTAGGAAGGGGAAAATTTAAAATTAGAAACAGGGTTCTCAGGGAAAAAAAGGGATTGGATTCCCCCTTACCCAAGTTTTCTCTAGATCCTCATCCTGAGGAAGGGCTTTGGACCAACTTACTCTTTCAATATTTCTGAAAGCTTTTCTACTGAGGGTACCCAGCTGAGATCAGCTAATTTCTTGTACAGGGACTCATTGTTGAAAAGGAATTTGCTTTCTGTGTGGCATGCCTTCTTTTTTGAAACTTTTTATCTGGAAATCTTCACTTCTGCCTTGTTTTTCCAGAATAGTTGACCTACAAAATCAAAATGGAATTTAGGGTGTATCAAAGTTGGAGAACCCGCCATTTATTTGGCAAAATCTGCTATTAAAAATGGCGGGTTTCAGAAATACACATACCCCTTCAATGGTGTATTTCAAAATCAAGGGTTTTAAGAAAATGGCAGGTTCCAAACATGAAATCAGCCATTTTCATCACAACTACAACCACCTTCATCATCATCTCATCCTGGCACCTCAAACCACCCTCTCCATGCTCCTCCTCCTCTACGCTCTTATCTACATGCATCAGGCACTCCAACTCCTCCTTCATATGATATGCAAAATTCAATCAACCCAACCATAAGCCTCCTCCAAACAATCCACCTCCATCATCAAATCATGCTCTAAAGAGTTAAAAAAAAAGCCATCAATTCCCTTGATTGTTTGTATCTCAATTCAACTTTGATTCAATAACAGGCAATCTTGTTACTCAAGAACCTCTTCAGCTTACCTTCCAAGGAATTTTTCAAAGTCTTTGATGATTACCACCACAAGTTTCATATAATCTACCTAAATTGATTGATTTTTAAATGGCTAGGATTGAAATCAATTTAAACTCTTTTCTATTGTTTGATTCATTGATCTTAACTTCCAACCCTCCCAGCTTTTGCTCCATGGATGATAATTAATGTCTCTCCCTACTCTTGATCATCATCAAATCCCATTGATTGGCCCTCTTCAGTCTACACATGTTTGATACTGCTTTGGTTGATCTTCCACATCTCATACCCCAGTGGTCATATGCTCATTCACCCATGAGACTCCAAGCATTAATTCCCAAGTTGACAACTCATCCAGATCAAAGAGTCATCACAGGAAAATGAAGAAGAAGGCCTACTATCCTTGGCCTAGTCTTAGGCCTAAGCCTTGCCTGCCAAGAATACCTCCCGGCTAGCTGAATTCCCTGACCAATGGGTGCCTTGCTTCCCCCTCCTCTCCTCCCCTTCCCAGGGGCTTTTCTAACTCCAATCCCAACCTTGCCAGTGGCCTGATTGTAGTTGCTTACACCACTAAAAACTTTTGATCATCTGAAAATCATACACAGAGCAAGCAAGAAAAACCTAGATGGTCTTGGAAAAATTGAGAAGACACACTTGGTCTACCTAGATTTGTTTTTAGTCAGTTTTTTCAAGCAGGAGTCATACCTTGGTGGGAGATTCAAACAATCAAGGGTGTTAATTTGTTGGTGGTTATGTGGTTGAGTTGTGTAGACCAGAGCTTTGTGAAATTGAAAACAAGGATGAGTAGAAGGAATGGGAACAAGATTAGGAGGTGAAGATACAATAAAAAAAATAACAATTTGGAGATATTAAGTTGAGATGAGTATTTTCAAGTCTCTTTAAAAATTCATTGTAGATAAGGTGATTTGCTATATTTGGAAAAGTGGTTTGTGGAAGTTGGATTTAGAATGTTATGGTGAGATTAAGATGCTTTTCTGAATTCAGTTTTCAGTAAAAGCTGCATGTGAGTTGTTCAAGAGTGGATGCAGAATTGAATTTTTGGCAAAGCATTTGAAGAAATGATCAATGACTTTTATCAGGCACAGAGTGAAAACTTTATTAAGTAGGAATTGTTCTTGGTTGTGTTTTGAAAGATTTCCATTATGATTTTCTTGTTCCTGGACTAGGTGGCCAGTGATATTAAGAGTCCCAAATCTTGGCCTGAGTAGAAATAACAGTATTCAGGATGATGTTGATTCAAATCTGGGTGTTCTTAATTCTTAGCTTACTCAGCCCTGTTCTTTTGCAATTCTTTCACTTGTAAATTTCTTGAAAAAAATAATTGATGATTAAAAACAACAGATTTTTAATACCATAGACAAATGGTTTTGTTCCATAGAACCAGGTAAGGATTGAATGTTGAGGATTGATTAAATGGTGTAGGTGTAAAAGAAGGAAAGGATGATGATGATTCAATCAGTTGAAGTAGCAATTTAGAAAACCCCAAGTTTTACATGACCAGAGCAGAGGGTAAAGATGAAGGAATTAGGATGAGGCTGTGATGGATCTTAAAATGGATGACATTGGTTAGGGTGAAAATTCTGAAAAATTTGAACAAGGAGGAGTCTCAGAGTGGAGCTGAGGCAATGCCTGGAGCAAAGTGGTGGAATGATGAGCAAGGTGAAGCAAGATTGATGAATAATTGGAGGAGGGTGCTAACCATTGTTCCTGAAAGCAGTCAAGGCGTGTTTGATCCCTAAGATAAAAAAAAGTGAAGGAAGAAAGAGATTGAAAATTGAGTCAATGGAGCGGATAGAGGAGGATGGAGCAAGAGGGGATCTGAATTTTTTGGAGGGATGATTAGTGATGAGATGATATGGAATTGGAGGACTGAAAAATTACCAAAGACAATCAATCAATAAGTCTCTGGTAGGATATTTTAACAAGTATTTTTGGATAGAAATGTTGGAAACTAAGAAATGAAAGATATTGTATTCAAAGATCAGACAAAAATGGCAACATGGAAGGAAATTTATGAAGGAAAGAAATTCCTGAAAGTTGAAAAACAAGAATAGAAGAGTTAAGGATTAGATCATTAAGAAAAATGAGGATTGTGCAAAAAGTTGTTTGAGTGAAGAAATGAGCGGAGTGATGAGGAAACTTAGAGACAGGACAATGAGAAGTATTTAAGCTAGAGATGGTATTGTTTTTTTTAAAAAAAAGGATGGAAATATTTTGGGATTGAAAGAGGTATCCAGAAAGTAAAAGTTGGTGCGTGTGAGAAAAACAAGATAAGATCATGAAATCACACAAACAGAAAAGAAAATGATGAGCATGTAAATTTGAAAAGAAAAGGGAAATTCCAATGGTCTGTGAGCGTCAAGTTGGAAATTCTGAGCTCCTTTAATCCAATATTCCAACACTCCCCTTGGATTTCAGACTTGAGATACCTAGCCCCGCAAGGGCCCTTGCAAGAACAGGATGGGAGACAGGCTTGGTCAGAAAATCAGCAAGCATGTCTCCAGAGGAAACATAGATGAGACAAACTTCCAAATTCCAAATTAATTCCCTCACAAAATGTAGTTGAATTTCTACATGCTTCATTTTCCAAGAGGTGGAATTTCAGTCATTTTTTGCCATGTCAATGCATCCTTGATTTTCATTGAATATTGCGGTGGGCTCATTGGAGACAACCAGACAGACTTGCTTGAGTAAATTTCAAAGTCAGAGAATTTCACATGCAAGGCCCATCAATTCTTGGTATTCTTTTTTGGATGTTTAAAGCCAGACCATAGGTTGTTTTTGGGACCTCCAAACAATCAAACAATTTTCAAAGAGAGCTAGGTAGCCGGTGACCAATTGTCTAGTCCCTTGAAAATTTCCCCAATCTGCATTGGAGTAGGCAACTAGGGGTGCGGAGAACTCTTTTGGATAGGATAGGCAGACATTTTGGAAAGAGATTTTGTGTTCCATAAAATTCTCTGCAACAACCTCCTCCAAGTTCCAGAAAGCCCAAAGCCCTTGAGTTACCCTCCTGTACCTCCGCAAATATAAATATAATCCGCTAGTTACTACAGCACACAGTTGTTTAAGAATCACCCCTGACCCCTATTCCGTTATCCGCAAAACTATCCCGCCCTCAATGGTAGCCACTAAAGCTAACTTGAAATTAAGTAATGATACATAAACAACACGGACTCCTCAAAAATCTTTGCAATTGAACTATTTACTAATTAAGACTCCAAGCACTCAAGCTGGTAATCAGTTTTTTTGAAGCAAAGAAAATAATAGAAAAACTCCTTTATTGTACGCCATCTAAGGTAATATACTCCAATAATCTCCAATGATATTCTGATTCTTTTATAAATTCTTTTTCTTTTTCCCATTGATATTTCATCCCCCCTTTACTTTCCGGTAAGGGAAATGTTCTCCTTATATATATACAACTCCAAAAATGTACTATTCCCCAAAAGAATGTATACTAAAAAAGAAAGACCCCTCCTTTAACCGCCTCTGTGCATTCTGCACTGATCCTCCTTACCAATAGTCCAATCCTTTACCCAATCCTATGACTTGCAGTAGTTTTGGTGATCATGTTGACAATCTTCCCTAACAGTTTAGTCGTGCCAATGCATAACTAACAACAGATCTCCATCAATCTTCTTTAGCAGATCACTCCCAATCCTGTATGTGGCATTACTACGGATCCCCAATGATCCGCATGCCGCCTCCTTGGCTTCAGTGTTGATTTCCCCATACTTCCGCAAACTCAGTGCATAATCCATAATTGGAATAGTCTCTACTACTTAGCCTTCATCAAATGCTTCCACACTTGTAAATCCATAGTCACGCAGGGGAAGTTATGTTCAACCACGTTTGTCGTAAGCAATAGGCAAAAACTCCAGATTATTGTTCTGTGGAAAGCGCGCGCAGCATCCATGCTGAGCCCCTGACTTTGTACTCTGGATTAGGCAGTCTGCCAACTAACTCCTCCCAAGCCTATTGTGCTGCAGAGTTCTAACCACTGTTGAGCAACTCCAAGTTTAATTTCCTGTTCTGAGCCTACTTTCCTCCGTGTCTTTCAATAACCACCACAAATTCCAACGTTCCTGGTAGGTATTTAAGTAAATGGATGAAGTCATGCCAGTTCTTTCTAAATACTGGGAGAGCATGCTCATGGAAAACAATAAATCACTTCATTGATCTCATTGATTCATTTCTATCCTCATCACTTCATCACTCTCATTGGTTCATTGCTATCCTCATCACTTGATCACTCTCATTGCTTCATTGCTATCTGCATCACTTCATCACTCTCATTGCTTCTTGGCTATCCTCATCACTTTATCACTCTCATTGCTTCATTGCTATCCTCATCACTTTATCACTCCAATTTCTTAATCACATCATCACTATCATTGCTTTATCACATCATCACTCTCATTGCTTCATCACTTCATCACTCTCATTGCTTCATCACTTCATCACCCTCACCTTGCTTTATGACTGTCATCAATTTATTGCTTTCATCACATTGATCCTCTCATTGCTTTATTGCTTCATCACTTCATCCCCCCTTTCATCACATCCTAACTGTCATTGCTTTATTGCTTCATCACTTCATCCCACTTACTCTTTTTAAATGGCTCCTCAGCAACACTCCCCCCCCCCATTTCCACTAAACCAAAGCAAACATCCCCCAGGAACTCAAAATCCAACAATCCTTCTTCATCAGCTTCCAAAGGCTCAAGTCAGCTCAAGAGAGCTGATCACATCATCCTGGTAAACTGGCTCAAAATTCAGTCCAACTATGATGCTTGCTTTGGATCCAACAATGAAACATGTATTGGCCAACCTCCATCCTCTAAGGTTAATGCTTATCTCCTGATGGCAAATGAACTCAAGAATAAAACAAAAGGTAGGCTGGATCTGTCATCCAAACAGATGCAGGAGAAATTCAAGAACTATCAAACCAAGTAAAAAAAGCCCACTCAATGTCAATCTCCACCAGCTTTGGTATCACTGAATCCAATAAATCAAAGGGAGTCAACTTGGTGGTTGATAAGTTGGACTCCATTTGTCCATTTTATGTTCAAATGGATGAAATCTTTAGAAAGAAGGCCAATATCACCCCTTTAGCCGCTTTTGATGCCCAACAATCAGATTCAGTTGATGCTGGGGACCTGGCTGTGGATTCTTGGCCTAGCAACAATGATCCCAGTGAAAACTATGAGTGGCCCCAATCTGATGTGGAGGAGGATATTCCAACAGAATCAGCTCCAATCACGTCTACATCAGCATTGATCAAAAATTCAAACCCTTCCTTGGACCCCTAACTTCCTTCTATGGATTGCTCTCTTCCTGGGGTGGAAGAACTTAATGACTTGGCCAACAAGGAGCAAGTTATTCCTGTATCACCTCCATTTTCATCATCTGCTCAAGTAAGGAACCAAGATCTTTTCTCTTCTGTCTGGTTAATCCTGACTGATTTAGATTGTAAAAAAAAGGCTCATACATTCCTGAATGTCCAAATACTCAAGCCAATGGGGCCTCCCACATCCCCTTCAAATGAGAGAAATGAAATTCACACACAAACCTCATCTGTGAAGGGAAAGCAAAAGGTGTCCAATCCATCAACCTCAACCCTAATAGCCATCAAAAGTGGAGAAACACTTCAAATTTTTCTGGCTTTGAGGATATCATTGAGAAGAGATATTCAAGTAAGTTCATTGATTGATTTTACTTGCTTTCAAAATCAATCTCATTCCTATTCCCCTCCAAAAAACAATGAAATCACAAATAGAATCCAAAAAACTTCAATTTGAAAAGGAGAAGTGGGATTGTCAAAAGTTTAAAGATGAGAGTTTGGCTCATCAAAAAAGGTTGGATGCTGAATGGAAAATAAAAAAGGCCAAGCTTGAGGTTCAAAAAGAGGAAAAGGAGATGGATTGAGAGCAAGACCAACTCAAAAAGGAGAGGGAAAGGCTAGCCACAGAAAAAAAAAGATAGGTTATAGGTAGCCATGGCATGTATTGGTAGCAGTAAAACTGTGGATGAAATAAAGGAAATTACTTGATTGCTTGTTTTTTAAATATATTTACTTTGATAAAAATTTTTTAAAAAAAAAAATTGATTGCAAAAATGTTTGAGAGTATTTTTAACACCACCAATTAACAAATATTTTTTATTTTTATTTATATTTTTTTCATAAGATATATTTTGCGACTGGCAAATTCCTTGCTAGTTTTTTGAGTTGTTCTATTGATTTGCATGGAAATGGCCATCCTAGTATGGGTGGCAGTATCCACTGCAGGAAAGGTACAGTGTTTGTACTTGTTTTCTGCACAAACCATTTTCACAATACCCTTTTGTTTGAAATAAATACCAAAACCCCAGTCTGGAAACACAAATTTTCTGTTGGATACTTGATATTCATCCTTGTTGTTGATAAATAGTCAATTCAATTTTTTGGTTGGGACCAGAAGTAAAAAGGAATAGTCCGAGAAATCACCTTGGTCAATATGGGGTGAGTTTTAGAAGGAGCCTGAGGTGAAGGTGATGTGAGGTGAGTAGTCAAAAGTAGTAAGGCCAGATCCAAATTCCAATGAGGAGAAGGAAGGGATTTTTTTGTCCATCACAGATTGAAAGTTGGAATCAAATGCAATTTTGGCTAATTTTCAAAACATTTGGCCCAATATTTGAGAGACCTTTTCAGACCTAAGGTTCAAAAAATAATAATCTTTAGGGGAGGATTTTACAGCTTCTTTCTTCAAATATTCTCCAAATAGTTCAGAAGGGTCCATTGATTTTTTCCATCCAATTGCCCACATTTTCCCACCACAAGATCTTGAGGGACCAACAGTGTTGAAAATTTTTTTGGATTAGTGAAGGAATGTTGTTACTGAGTTGATTTCCTTCTTCTCTTGCCCAGAGAGCTCATTCAAAGGGACAAATTGGATGATGGCAACCATAGCCTCATGATCCAATCAATGTTGAACATATGATTTTCCAGAGCTGAAGAAACATTTGATCTTCTGTTTTGCCTGTTCCAACTCTTCAGGGGTGGGCGTTTGACTTTTCTTGACAATGGATGGATAAATTTTCAAGGGACATATTTTGCGTGATGACCAAACAACCTTTTCATTAATTGTTTCCTCATTCACTTCCAATGCAATTTCAGAATCCCACATTTGAGCCCTCATTCTCTGGCAAGCCCTTTTCTTCCCACTTCTCTGTATTTTTTTCAAACTATCTCCTTACATTTTTTTCCCTCCCAACTGTATAATTTGATTGGGGTGAGGATCAAGATGGAAATCTGTTAGTTGTAACATTTTTTGTTTTGTGGGTGAAGAATGGGCTGTCAAGAAAGGGTGGTAAAAGCGGTTGAATTTCTGATTGCATTGCATTGAATAAAAAAACAGTCATTAGTCTGGTATAAACTACTTAGATGATCAACAAACATAGAAAATAACAAAAACAATACCGGCAATTCTCCTACCAAAAATACAAACAAATCATAAAATAATAAAAAACAATCATCAGTCCAGTATAAACCACTTAGATGATCAACCAACATAGAAAATAACAAGAACATTACTGGTAATCTCCTACCAAAAAAAAGTAAAATAAAATAAAATCATTAGTCAACCCCTGAAGAACTGGGAGGAGGAGGAGGAGCTGAAGGGGCAGCAGGTAACAGGTTTGTTGATTGATTGATTGATCAATTTTCTAGAAATTTACAATTGACCATTTTCTTGCCAATCAATCAATTTATTGATCAGCAAGCAAACAATTGATTGCTTGCCGGTTGGCCAATTGATTGATTGGCAAGCAATCAATTGTTTGCTTGCCAATTGACCAATTGATCACTTGCCAATTGCCTGTCAAGGTGATGGTGGGGGAAGATTGGGAGCAGGAGGAGTGGGAAGAAGGAGAGGAGGAGGAGGAGGAGCAGGGGGGCTGCTTACCGGTGGTGCTGAGCAAGGGTGCTTACTGGTGGGGCTGAGCAAGGAGGCATGAACAGCCTGGGACTTGTAAAAGGAGGAGGAGGGGGGGAGGTCAGCTCCAATGAATCAAGGAGGAGGAGGGGAGGGCTTACCAGGGGCACTAAGCAAAGAAGAATAAGGAGGAGGATAACCCGGTGAACTTGGAGGTAGGTGGAGGAGGATGGTGAGGGGAAGGGAGGTGTGGACTGGTGGTTTGGTTTGGTGAGGTGATGGTTTTGTGAGGAGGAGGGAGGATTGGGCCTGTGTTTTGGTGGGATGAGGTGGGTGGTTTGGAAGTTGTTGTTCTGTTTTTTTCCTAATTCCACCAAAAAAAATAAAATAAAATAAAAATAAAAATAAATAAAAATAAAAATAAATAAAAATAAAAATAAAAATAAAAATAAAAATAAAAATAAAAATAAAAATAAAAATAAAAATAAAAATAAATAAAAATAAAAATAAAAATAAATAAAAATAAAAATAAAAATAAATAAAAATAAAAATAAAAATGAAAACAAAAAATAAAAAATAAAATAAAAAACAGGAGTCAGCCTAGGATTCTGGGTTGAACAACCAAAACCAAAAAACCGGTGATGTTATTTTTTACCTAATTCAAAACCCAATGCTACTCATCAAAGTGAGCAAGTGTGAGGGGTAGAATCCGCTCTATCATGGCCAAAGATGAGGTAGAAGATGAGGCTGTGATGACTTGAGAAGGATCAGGAATATGTTCTTGGAATATTTTTTCCCATTAATATTTGATGTTGGCAAGAAGGTTGTGAAGGATTACACAACTGATAATCCAGTTGATGAGGAACTTCATGTATTTGGAAGATTGGAGCTGGTTTTCCATCCCCCATAATCTTGCCCATCTTCCTTTCAGGATTCCTATGGCATGCTCAATCTGAACTTGTGATTAGGCAAGATGATAGTTGAAATCAGTTTTGGCTTGATCATTGGTTAAAAAATTTTGGTATGCTGGAACCACTTATTTCCCAATAGCATAAGCTGAATGTGCCAGAAGTTAATGATCTTGGTCAAAGTAGTTATCTGGTTTTTGGGCAATCCGCATTCAATTCAAAACATGTGAATCATGAAAAGAACCCAGAAGGCCAGAATGGAGGGATAGGAACTTCTTGTTGTTATCACAAACATGTTTTAGTGCCACAGAGTATGTATACAAACTGATAAAACAAATTTGGTCAGTGTATTATCAAAGGCTTTAGAAAGGAAATGAATCAATTGCCTTTTTTCCAATCAAAATAATGGTTGCCATCTAGCTTGGGTTTTTGAATCAATTGGATAGTGGTTCCATCAAAAAAACCAATGCAACCAGGAAAGCCTCCAGTCTCCATTACTTGAGGTATCTCCTTGCACTCTTTTTGGTTGGCCAACAAAGGACCAAGAAATGTAAAGATAGGATATAAATCATGACTCTTTTGGTGTATAAGTCAATGGATCCATAACTGACCAAGAATAGATTTTCTAATTGATTAATAGCTGCTTCATTTCCATTTGATCCCAATCTACAAATAGCCACAGCCAGTTGGATAGCTGGATTGCTTTGAGGATTCCAAGAATTGTTCTTGAAGATGAGGTGGTCTATCTCCAAAAGTCTCATGAAAGAAGGAAATAAAGTTTGGAACAGTTTCTGGAAGCTTAAGTTGGGAAGTAGGTGTCAGCCTCCTAGATGCCAAGACCCTTGCTATCCTTTAGCTACCAGAGGTTATAGAATAAATAATAAATATATTATTTAATAAATGCAGCAAAAAACCGTAAAATATTTGGATAAAGCTTATTGCAAGGTTAATTGGTTTGGTTATGGTTTATTGTTATAAATCAATATAGATAAATTGATTATTAAATATTTTTATAGAGGGGCCACCATTATATTGGCAATCCTTAACACCTCTCTTCAGGGAATTCAGTATGAAAACACGTAGGCCTGGTTACTTTGGGCCCTTTAGTTTAAAGAATACTTTGCCCAAAGACAATATGTATATAAAATACATGGTGGAGTGGAAGGGCTTTGTAACCAAGCTTCCACGACAGAGAAAGGATAATAAAACTCACTGGTATATTATTAAATCCTTTGGGTATCTGTTTGGAATGTGCACTGATGGTTTAAACCTGTATAGTGGGGTTATAAGGTTGTTCAGCAGTTTAAATTGATAAAAAGAGGTTTGAGGACAGATATTATTAATCAGACTAAAGCCATAAATCACTTACTGATCTCTTATAAGTATTTTATTACCTTGGGAAGGTGTTTTGATATAAATATAACTGGGTCTGTGGGTATCAATATCCTTTAAAGAGCTCTTTATTTATAGCTTTTGGAGTCCCAATATTGTCCTTCTGAGGGGTACAGGGGCTCAAAGGGACGGACACTAAGGCTAGCAGAGTACCAGTGGTAGCCTGTCACGTGTTCTTGGTGCTGTAACACGGGTAGCATCTAATTCCACAGGTTATGGGAATCATTCTAATTTATAATTGATGTTTTGACGTGTGAATAACACTAATCTGTCCTTTTTATTTATTATTTAGTAAATTTTCCTTAATAAATGTTCCTAGTAAGTTAATAATTGTTTTAATAGACATTCCTACGGATATTTTGATGTCAGGTGAGATCTCATTGTTTATTAAATATTTGGAGTAAAGTCATGATATTGATTTTACTCTTTATTTTCAAAATTCAGTTGATTTACTAAAATAATTACTTCAAAATGTAATTCATGGATGTTCATGTAATATTTCTACATCATAAGTTTTCTTAGTATGTCACAAAAATTTTGATGTCTAGAAATTCTCATAATAGTATGATAAAGTGTTTTAATATATTTTTAGAAGTAGTCATTATCTTATTTTCGACATTTTTGGTACTTTGAATTATATTTAATAAAAAATATGTATAAAGGTTATTTAATTATTTTTATATAATTTTATGTATTTTTAGACTATCTACTATCCACGGGAACATCTATTACATATGTAGAATGTTCCTGTATAGGTTGTAGCATGTTTATGCAGTACTTAAGTTTCTCAGGCCACCTGTCACTTTGTCAACCCGTAGTCCTGTGGCTGCGTACTTGTCAGAGGCCCAGGGCTGGGTACACGACTTTGACAGAGTGACAGAGCTGTAGCTCAGCCGCGCGCGGGTGCATTGGCTGCCGCGGCTGCGTGCGGGAATTGTGACAGAACACATTTCCATCTGTAACTCCTAAAATATACACAACACCTCAATTCTGACTAAATTTTAGGTGTGAAACCTGTACGTGAAAATACATGTGAAATACTTAATTGGCCAAAAAGTTCAATAGTGGTGCCGTGGTATTTTGGTCTTTCTTTTCCTTAATTATTTATAAATATAAGGAGTTGGATTTCAAGGGTGGGGTCAGTGAGTGACCCTACCTAATTTTGGGTGGAGAATCTATTTTTTTAATAATATTTATGGTTTTCCTACTCCTTCTTAGGTTAATTTTATTATTATTATTTTTATGTTATTTCTGTTACTTTTGCAGCTTTCTCTGCAATAGTAGCAAGCGGACAGTAGGTGAAGCATTTTCCTTTCATACATAGGTTTGTGCATATTGTGTCTTTGTGGAACCATGTATTTCTTGTCCAATAGAGAATTCAAAGCTAACCAAGTTGATTCCAAATTGGAGTCTGAATCCAAGTCAAATAATAAAAAAAGTTCAGTCAGCTTTTTTGCTTTTTCAACTTGCTGCCGGGAAGTTTGGTTGGACATGTTGAGAAAAATGGTGATGTGATGATGATGGGATGTGTGTGAAGTGATGGATATGTGAAGAAATGGAGATGTGAAGCAATGGAGATGTGAAGTGATGGAGATGTGAAGAAATGGAGATGTGAAGCAATGGAGATTTGCAGCAATGGAGATGTGAAGTGATGGAGATGTGAAGCAATGGAGATGTGAATTGATGGAGATGTGAAGAAATGGAGATGTGAAGCAATGGAGATTTGCAGCAATGGAGATGTGAAGTGATGGAGATGTGAAGCAATGGAGATGTGAAGCAATGGAGATGAGATGTGTGTGATGCGTATGGATTTGATGAGTTGGAGGTGTGGATGGGTGTTTTGCATGCCATGGATGTTGGATAGATGAAATGGCGGGTTTGATGTTTGAAACTTGCCATTGTCATGAAACCCGCCATTTTGAAATACACCAGTTAGGGGGTATGTGTATTTCAGAAACCTGCCATTAAAAATGGCGGGTTTTTTCAAAAAAATGGCAGGTTTCCAATGGTGGTTTTGCTAACTTTGATAATCCCTAATATGTGACTATATTGAATAATATTTATATCATTATGAGTCCCAGGAAATCCAAAAAAGCAATTTAAGATTCACAAGTTGAGGGATGCAACTGATTCCAAAGCCATTTTGGGAACACCTTCTTTTCCTTGATATTGATCAGCCCAAGCTTGAGGACCATTTTTCCAAGCCCAGTGAATTCCATTAATACTTCCACAACAGTCAGGAAAACCACAATCCATGTACTCCTTCATGATAAATTTGAGCTCATCATCAGTTGGACCACATATATATTTATTCTCATAAATTTCAACTATTTCATTGTAAAATTTCTTAAGAGTTGCAAGTGCTGTGATTTCTCTAATCTGGATATATTGATTGGTAGAATCAGGAGGACAACCATAAGCTAGTTGACAAATAACACTTGTTATTTTTGATGAGGGGAAAGGCCAATCTGCCCACAGCAATCTTAAATAGAAAATAAATAAAGCAAAGTAAATAAATAAATCAAAACAATCTGTATCCATCATGACTTATTAAAATTGAAAAATTCTGATACAATAGTTCAACATACCACTCTTTGTGTCCAATATTGGTCATGGGCCCCCAAGTCAATTACTAGCCTCTCAAACAGCATCTTACTCATTCTGAACCTCCTTTTGAACATATGTTCAGGGTATCTTGCACATTGGTTAAAGTAGTCCTCCATTATCTTCTGGGGACCTTGCACCCTGTCACAGTTAATTCTAGCTTGTTTGGTTTTATTTTCTGTTTTTTTAGTTGATGCATGCCATCTTCAATTTCAAAGAAAATTTGTTGTCAAGCAGAGTTTGTTCATATGGACGATACCAGTCTCTTGGGAAATTTCCAGGGCAAAAGAATTGTTTTGGGATGTGTTGTGGCTGGTGAAGCAAAGGAGATGATGAACATATGTTGATGGTGTTGATAGTGTCAATAGAGGTTGATGAATAAGCTTTTGCGGGGTTCTTGTATGTTTTTTTTATATTTTGGTGTTCATGCACTTTTGAGTTCATTGTCAACACATGGTGGCAAGTGGTTATCAAGGGGTGGAAGATTGCAGGTCAACTGTTGCTAGCTACCTGGAAAGTGGGCTTAGTGACCATTATTGCGTCTCACAATTGCTAAAGCCCTTGCTTGCTGTTTCTTTGCGCTAGCAAGGGCTTAGCTAACAAGAGTTTATTGAAGAAAAATTGTGGATTCTCTAAAAAATTTCTTTCTTCAAGCCATAACAATTTCTTACCTTGTTCTCCCAGTGAATTTTGACTTTCTTGAATCCTTCGGAGACTCAGGATTTGCATGAGAGATCCAATGACTTATTGAGTGTTGCAACTTGTACTTGCTGGCGGGTGTATGTTGTCTTTTCCAAGAGAAAGTAAAAAGGCAAAGATGGCATGGGGAAATGATGGGGATAAAGCTAAATTTAAATAATTTTAATCTGGAGAAACCCAAGTCTGATTGTGAAAATGATGACCAAGAATGAGTTGGAGCAGGAAGGAGGAAGGAAGCTAAGGATCAGAGATTGTGGTTGACTGTGAGAAGGGGAGAAGGAGGGCATGGGTATACCATACACCCTACCATCCCTGAGTATTAACAGAGGGCAAACAAACTGACTGGGGAAGATTTGGATACATTCAAACCAGAACCTGCTGGAGGGAAATCAAATCCACCCCACCACCACCACAAACCAACAAGCCCACATCATCATTAAAACAAGTAATAATTATCATGAATACCCAATCAAAAGAACAAGCTCAAATTATCAATTGATGATTGGGCCATACAAACAATTTCATTAAATTAATCTCATAATTACATAAATTTTGATGGTTCCACGGGAGAATAATCAGGATTACTGAGTTCAGTTCAAGAAATTGGGGATTGAAGCTTGATGTGGAGTAAGAATCAGTGTTGTGGATGATGCTTGTCAGAGTCAGGATGGATCTGTATATAGGAATCCATCTGGGCAGATATCTAACTTAAGCACATACCTTGAGGTGACCAAGGTGGCTGCAAAGTGGAGTGCAAGGAGATAGAAGGGATATGGGAATTGCAAGGTGGTATAGAGTGAAGGAGGAATTTATAAAGAGGATCCAAGTAAATAAACATAAATATGCAAATCTGGAGTGGGTATCACACTGGATCAAAAGAGGAACAAGAAGTAAGTATCAATAGATAAAAGATGGTATGAATGTACATAGATTGATTTTCTGAGTATTGTCAGTGAGTCTGAGAGTGAGATGGTGATGAATAAAGTGAAGGATCAGTAGGAGTAGGAAGAAGATGAGAAGGATTCTTTTCCATGGTCCTCTGGGATTGAATTTGGTGGTGGGAGTGGAGAGCATGTTGAGGGTAGCAGGTTTCTGGGATTGCTGCCAGTGCTTGGGGATGACTTCATCCTGGCTGTTTTGGGTCTCAATTTTTTGATATTGTCAAAAATCAATTCAATTTTTTGAGAAAAAATACTGATTATCTTAAACATAGAAATACATGAAACAAGCCTACACATGAAGTTAAAAAGTATTTCAAATATTTGTACAGAAAAAGCTAGCTGATTACACTTCAAACTTGAAATTAACTCTCTACATGGGCACAACACACCCTGTGATGCCCAGTTTCTGGAAACCAGGCATCACCTTTGAGAATTTCTATGCCCCTCTAAAGGAACCAAAATGCTTTCTATATACAGAAAGCTAAACATTTACACATTTTGATTCCTCTTTTCCATAAAATGGGCTTCACAGGCAGTTTTATGCCCCCATAGAGAAAACAAAGCCAGTAATTCCCAAAACACTCCATAGCTGATCAGATTTATTTGAATTTGCATCATGAAAACTGCCTGTAATTCCAGTTTTCCAGAAATCAGGCATCACCTTTGAGCCTTTTTATGCCCATCAATAGAATATCAGAACCATACAATGTACAAGTCACAGTGTCATGTTCCTTTATCCTTCTTCATCTCAAAGTTTCACTCTGTCTGGAAAGTTTAAAACTTATGCCTGTTGATGCCTGGCTTCCAGAAACCAGGAATTTCAGGCATTTTTATGCCCCTGTAGAGAAACTAAGCCAGGAATTTCCACAGAACTCTATTTTTGACCAGATTTATTTGAATTTGCATCATGGGTTTTTCCACTTTCTACAGGGTGTAACACTGCCTGTGACTCCCAATTTTCAGTAACCTTGCATCACCTTTGAGATTTTTTATTCACCCCTATAGAGGACAAAAACCAGAAAAATTATTTTGAAGATTTATAAAGACTAATCTGGTGAATTACACTCCAAATTTGGAATTAACTCTCTCTGGGGGAATAACACTTGCTGTGATTCCTGATTTTTGGAAAGAAGGAATCATCTTTGAGAATTTTTATGCCCCTCCATGGGCATCAAAGTGCTCTGTATGGAAGTTTTATGCCCCCATAGAGATTTAAACACCCCATGATTCAAATCAGAACAAATCTAGAGCAATCTGGAATTCCTTGAATTTTTTCTCTATGGGGGCGTGACAATGCCAAAGGTTGATGCCCTCTTTCCATAAATAGGGCATCACAGGCAGTTTTATGCCCCTGTAGAAATTGAAACACCCCATGATGCAAATTAAAAAAAATCTTGTGCAATCTGGAATTCCTGGGGTTTTTTTCTCTATGGGGGCATAACACTGCCAAAAGCTGAAGCCTGGTTTCTGGAAACCAGGCATCACCTATGACAAGGATTATGCCCCTCTCTCCGCATCCACAGGCTCTGGCATGTTCATGCCTGGTTTCTGGAAACTGGGCATCACCTTTTGGCAGTGTTATGCCCCGTAGAGAAAAAAACACCAGGAATTTCAGATTGGACCGAATTTTTTTTAATTTGAATCATGAGGTGTTTTACTCTCTATGGGGGAATAACCCTTCTTTACACAGAATTTTGATGCCCATAGAGGGGAATAACCCTTCTGTAAACAGCATTTTGATTCCCATAGAGGGGCATAACCATCCTCAAAGGTGATTCCCAGTTTTTGGAAGTTGGGAATAACAGGAAGTGTTATGCCCCTGTAGAGAGACATGCCAAAAGCTGATTCCCAGTTTCTGGAAACCAGGCATCACCCTTGAGAATTATTATGCCCCTCTATATGCATAAAAATGCTCTTCAAGAAACCAGGAATTACCTTTTGGCATTTTTGTGCCCCAATAGATAAAAAATGCCAGGAATTCTAGATTGGACCAGTTTTTTTTTTATTTTGGATCATGGGGTGTTTCACTCTCTACAGGGATATAATATTGCCAAATACAGAATGTTGATTCCCATAGAGGAGCATAGACATTCTCAAAGCTGATGCCCAGTCTCCATAAAAAAGGCATCACAGGCAGTTTCATGCCTCCATAGAGAGTGAAACACCCTATGATGCAAACCCAAATGAATCTGGTCAAAGATGGAGTGCTGTGGAAATTCCTGGCTTGGTTTTCTTTATGGAGAAATAACACTTCCTGAGATTCCTGGTTCCTGGAAACCAGGCATCACCTTTGATAATGGTTATTCCCCTCTATTGGGATCAAAATGCTCTTTCTGGAAACCAGTCATCACCTTTTTTCATTGTTAAGCCCCTGTAGAGGAAACCAAGCCATGAATTTCCAAATTGATTCATATCTGACCAGATTTGTTTTAATTTGAATCATGGGGTGTTTCACTCTCTACAGAGGCATACTGCCTGTGATGCCTGGTTTCTGGAAGCCAGGCATCAAAATGCATAAATTTTAAACTTTCTGGACAGATTGAAACTATGAGATGAAGAAGGAGAAAGGAGCATGAAAATTTGACTTTTACATTGTCTGGTTCTGATATTTTTTTTAGGGTTAGGGGCATAATCATTCTCAAAGGTTATTCCCAGTTTCTGGAAACAGGGAATCACAGGCAGTGTTATTCCTCCATAGAGATTGAAACATCCAATGATGCAAATTCAAATAAATCTGATCAAATATGGAGTGCTGTGAAAATTCCTGGCTTGGTTTTCTCTATGGGAACATCAAACTTCCAGTGATACCCAGTTTATTTAAACCAGGAATCAACAGACATAAATTTCAAACTTGCCAGAAAGTTCTGATCTTCTCTTGAGGGGCATCACAAGGGTCAAGGGTGATGCCCTTTTTCTGGAAAACAGGCTTCACAGGTGGTGTCATTTCCCCATATGGAGTGAGGCACCCCATGATGCAAATTCATATAAATCTTGTCAAATATGGATTTCTGTGAAAATTCCTGGCTTTGGTTTCTCTAAGGTGTGTTAAACCAAACCTGTCCTATAGCCATCAGACTTGTTTTTTTATTAATTATTATTCCTTTTTATCAAGTTAACCTCACAAATCAATTCCAAACCCATCATAAACTATACTCTGAACTCAAACCAACCTCAAATACCAAATCCATCACAAGATAACGCCCTTCAACCATATCAAACTCCTGTCAAAAACAACCAAACACCTGGCACAGGCTGGATTATTTCACAATGAGTAATAAATTAAAGATTGATTGAATATCTAATGGCAAACTATTATGCTTAAAATAACCACACAACAAAACAATTTACCCATACCAGTACCAATATTACACTACAACCAGTACTATGAAACCAAGTTACACTATCTTCCTGGATCACTCAGTACAATTCAGGGACTCTGAAACTTCCTCTGAAGAATTCTTATATTCAGTTTTCCACCATTCCAACCGCACAACACACATATACACACCAACAGAAGTAGGGGTTCATGCAGCCAAGTATGTCTTTATTCTCACCAACCAGCAATAACATCTCAGTAAAAATGACCTTTCTGGAACTTTAAACACCAGATAAGGCCTCCAAACCTTCCTCTGCAGCACTGTGATACTCATTTGGCCACCAATACAACCATACAACACTCATATATGCACCAACAAAAGTAGGGGCCCATGCAGCCAAGTATGTCACAGTTCTCATCAACCAGCAATAAAAACTCAGTAAACATGACCTTTCTGGAACTTTCACCACCAGATAAGGCCTCTTAAAATTCCTCTGAAGCACTCTGATACTCAGTTTTCCACCATATCAACCATACAACACCTGAAAGTCACACTCTCAAGTCACCCAAGGGAGCATGTGTTAAAACAGAATACCTCATATTTATACAGCTAATTCCATTGAAACAGCATGCAGGTAGTTCCTGAAACATTTTATGCATTATAAGGGCTCAGAAGAATCCTCAGAAACTCCAAAAAAATTATTATCCACCACTTCAACCATACAAGTTATACAGCATCAGTTACCAAAGAGGGCTTTCAGCTGACAAGCATGTTTCATCCTTTTCCAAACCAGCAAAATTAAATCAACCTTCAGGGAACTTCTGAATCATTTTTATATAAGATAAGCACACAGAAGCGTCTATAACTCTTCAATCTTAGAATTTTCCTCATATTTTTGCCTTTCTATCAAAATTTATAAAGAAAAATACAGCTATCTCTTGGCTTATTTCACATGTTTTCTCACCAGCATTATTGCCTCATGTAACTTTACCCTCCTGTGCTTCAAAAGTGCAGAGAGATGAAAACTGTCCTCAGGGGAGCCCTGAGTATCCCATGAGGAATTATTTTTCTATTTAAGGGGGGCTCTTTTGCCCTACCCAAGCTGTCTAGCATGGCATCTGCCCATATGACCCATGGCTTATGCCAATCTACCTAGCACCAGATTATCAGTGAACCAGAATCAAGTAAAATAGAAATAAAGGACCAAACAAAAAATTATTATTGAACCAATTGAACCAACCCCAGTTGTTCTTGAAGAAGGGTTCTTGAAAAAAGATCTGTTATTCAGCACCTATTATTAAGAGAAAAAACCTTATTTTCAATCAGTAAAGTTATATAAAAGGAGGAGCAAAACAGAAAAACCAAAAAATCCTTTTTTCCGCCCAGCTCCCTGTGGGAAAACCCATTTTTGGGTCCTCCTACTGTTTAAACACCTTTTAGCCAACCCTTAAATCCTTTAATTGGAATTTGGAAAAAATAGTCAGAAAAAGTCGGAAATTTTTGATTATTAATTGGTGGAGGCTTGCCAATAATCCAATAAAACTTTTAATTGTCTTCCAATTCTTAAATATCTCTATTAATAATTAGTCAAGTTCTAATTAGAGACCTATCTTAAGTCGCAAATAAAACCAGCCTTTAATTAAAAAAATTATTGTGCAGACTTATTATAGTTCAGAAGGGCAGGTGATTCAAAACCATCTTAGCTTACCTCTATCTATTCAAGAGTAGTAGTAAACTATATTCCCCTTCCAGTGACTTCCAGCAAGCTATTTGCTAAAATGATCCCATTATCCCTTGAAGTCTCTACAACAGAGGCCTAGAACTGCCTGTGATGCCCATTTTATGGAAACCGGGCATCAAAAGGCATAAATTTTAAACTTTCCGTACACAGTGAAGATATGAGATGAAGAAGGGTAAAGGAGCGTGACAATTTTAATTGTAAATTTGCTGGTTCTGATCTTTTCTTGAGGGGCATAAAAAGTCTCAAAGGTGATCCCCAGTTTCCAGAAACCAGGAATCACAGGTGATGTTGTGCCCAGTAGAGGTTGAAACACCCCATGATGTAAATTCAAATGAACCTTATCCACTTTGTAGTTCTGTGCAGATTAGGCTGTAACCTGAGGCTTTGGGCAGGGTATGAGCCTCATCTCAAACCCCAGACCCTGAACATGCCCCAGAATGACCCAAAGCCCGGGTTTATTGCATTTATGGTCACCTAATTTTCTAATTCCTCTAAATCATCATCATCAACACATTTTTTTACCCTATCTAAAACCCTTTTGGTCACTCCACAAAGATAGGGTGGTATTGGATCACGCAATTGTGGACCCAACCGTTATTAAGCGGGGATCTGTGGAAGGTAAAATGGTGAGATCCGGCCCAACCAGCTCCCAAATGTCTCAATGAATTTCTCCTGTGCCCAATTTATTGCAAAAAGGGTGCAAAATTGGCTTGTGCCTCAGCAACTCTTCAAATTTGTTAAGGATACTGTCTAGACATTGGTAAATGCCCCAAAGCATGGCAGTTTTTTGGTGACCAAATAATACCCTGGGGCTTTGGGGAATCTTGAAAAGCCATCCCAAACCCTGGGGCATGCCAACAGGTTACATCCTTATTTGGAGATTCCTGGCTTGTTTTTCTCCATGGGGGAATAACACCGTCAAAAGGTGATGAAAGTTTTCTAGAAACCAGGCATAAAAATGCATAAATTTTGAACTTGCTGTACAAACTGAAAATATGAAACAAATGAGGAGAAAGGAGCATGACAATTTGATTTTTAGATTTTCTGGTTCTGATCTGCTCTTGAGTGGAATAAAACTGCTAGGAAATAAAGCTTGATCATTTTATGCCCCCGTAGAAGTCCAAAAAATGATTATGCTGAAACCTGAAAAATGCTGGTGGTTTTGTTCTTCATATGGGTAGCACATATCCAATTTGTGATTCCCAGTTTCCAAAAACCAGGGATCATGTTTTGGTTATGTTATCCCCTCATTGAAAGATAAATTACTTGAAGTTTTCAGTAATAAAGGTAGAATTACTGCATTAATCATTTTAATATATGTCAATCTGCTCATGAGCTCAAATCTGTGGTTCTATTTTCAAGGTTTTTTTTAAACATCATTTTCTATGCATTTATTTATCATCATTCTTCCTATCCCACAACTTGTACATATAATTATTAAAATCATTTTTATTAAAATATTTTTTATTAAAATAGCTCATCCTATTGCATATTTCGCATGCTTTCCCCCCTCCTAAACACATCATCCATCTCATTCCTCCCAAAATTCACACACAAACAATGAAATCCATCAATGAAACACCCTCCGTCATTGGCCTTGTTTAATTTACTCTCACAAAAATCCTTCTTTGTTCTCTCCCAAAAACTTCTGCATAGTGACCAAACCCACTGGGTATCATTATAACCAAGAGATAATAAGCTATATGTCTGTATACCAGATATTTGCTTCAATTTATGGGTAATTTCCCCTCAACTTGACTCAATTCTCTTACCCATCCTCACTGGTCCCACAGGCTTTGGACCATTTGGTAATTTTCAAGCATTGATGCAGCAACTGCCTCATCCAATACTATTGTTGGAAACCATTATCCATGTTGGAGTTTTCAAAATTACCACATTTAAACTTTCTCACCTATTATTCTGTTGTGATCATCATATATCATAAATAAAAGATAATCTGCTTGTTGTCCACATCATCATCAAAAGAGCCCCCAAGTATACCCCCTCAAATAATCAGGGCTTTACACTTGCCAATCTAGCATCCCAAAGGCTCACCATTCCATCACATCTTGAAAACCCCCACTATGATCCAAGCCTCCTTGAAATCCCAAGTGGATTTGATCTCAATCCAATACACCCCAATCCAAAAATATTCACAACCAAACTCCTTCCCCACCAGGCTCAAGTACTTGCATTTTTCCTTGATTGTGAATCCCTACATTTCACCTCTGCTCTGGTCTTGTGAAATAAATCAAAAATGAATGCCTGGAATGTTTGGGAAGACAAAATTAGTGGCTCAAGCTTGGCTATAATTGATCCAACATATGTTCCACCAACTTCTCTGGGTTCAATATTGGCAGATGATATGGGACTTGGAAAATCACTACAAGCAATTTCTCTTATTTGTCACACCATACCCAAATCAACCTCTTTTTACCATCACCAATTTAACCCTCCAATGCTTCTAAGCCATCAAGAAACTCTCATTTTGCTCCCTCCCCAACTCACTCAAAACTGGTAACAGACTCGAGAAACATGTTTCCCCTGAAATCATCACCTACCTTATGTACCATGGATTTGAAAGGCATTGCTTTAGTTTTGGTATTCTTAACTCAGCCTCAGTAATCATCACCACTTATCCCCCCTGGCAGCAACATATGAGAAGGTGCAGAAAGAATCATTCCTCTCCTCATCTTCCATTTGTTCACAAGATTGTTTTAGGAGAAAACTCAATGAAGCCTAGTAAGTATATTTGCCATTGTAGATAATTCCTGAGGATGATACTGCATCATTTTATAGCAAAATCAGGAAGAGAAATGGGAAGATGACACAGGCAATCTTTGCAATCAGAGGTCAAAAAAGGCTATGCCTCACTGGGACACTGTTCCAACACCATCTGAAATACCCCATGTCATTTCTCACATTCCTCTGCATGGATCTTGAAGACTCTCAAAACCATTGGGAAAACATGCTTCTCCCACATCTCAAGCTTGGAAATTTAAAACCACTCCTGCTCATCCTGTGTCACCTAGTTCTGAGGAGAATCAAAGAGGATCAGATTGACAATCTAGCTGATGAAAACAAATAAATATTCTGCGCACCCCTCAAACCCTCTTCACAAGAATATTTTGTTATTCAACATGACCTCTTTGTTGAATCACTCTAAAATAAAGAGAAAAATGTCCATCGAGGGGCAAATAATCCTGGATTCCTCACTAGAATTCATGAACTCTCCAGAATCTGTGATCATCCCCTGTGGGGAAATTCAAATCTTATTCTCACTTAATTGGGCCCTTTTGAAACAAAAGTGAAAGAAAAACATTCCAGTCCCTCCAAACGTGGTATCATTCAACACTGAGTCCTCCCTGCAGTCTGTTTGGACAGCTCAAGAATTGAAAAACTAATTAACATGATCATGCATGAATTAGACCAAAGGGATATCCCAAGCAAGATTTTGGTGTTCTCTGGTTGTAAAAGTTTTCTTGATTTGTTATATTTCCTCCAAATAAGCTCTAATATTCAGGAACATGCTCACCATGGTTTGGAAATTTTTGTCACTTATCAGAATTCAGATAGCTTTGAATAATTTTAAAATCAAATATTTACATTTGGATGGCACCATTTCAGCTAAAGATCAAAATAAATTCCTAGAATATTTTGCAATTAGTACCTCAATCTAAAAACTCCTACCCTTTATCCAAGCAGCAGGGGTGGGTCTGAACATCACATGTGCAAATACAGTATAACATGTCCTAATCCATACTTGTGACAACTCATCACTTGCGCAAACCCATGGCAAAATCAATCCACCAAATTTGTGTCAGTCAAAATTTGACTCTTAACCCATGATCCTGCCTAATGTGGTAACACATAGTTCAAAATTCAAAAAAACTAGAAGTTTGGTTGTAAGCTTTATTTTAATCCCCCCTAATAACCCATTAATTTTAGTCAAAAAATATCATACATACCTCTTGGTTATGATTTTTACACATCCAATATACAGTGCTTCACCTCTATCTCCACCCTCCCATATTCACCATCTCTGCCACCAAGCTAGTGATTTACATTTCTTGATATCCTCACCATATATGTATTTTCTTCATTTTTTTACTATGCCTATCCTTCAACTCAATAACACCCCAATTCCCCCATATGAAGACCTGTATTTCTTGCTACATGGCAACACCATTTTGCTCTCAAGCACCTAACATTTATCTTTAACAACAATGCTAGATCAAGCTGAACTGGAAATTTTTGAAGCCAGCCTAAAATAATTAAACAAAGAATTTGATGGGGAAAAAATAATCAACAAATCATGCAGAAACAAGGAATTGAAAAACAAGGAAAAAGAATGGCTAAATAATGAAAGAAACCTGATTAAAAAGCACTTGTTGGTTGAAAAACCCAAAAATCTTCCTGAAAATGGTTTATATTCAATATCACTTAACAAAAAAAATGTCTCAGAACTGCTGAATTTAGTTTAAAACGTAGAAACAGACAGAAAAAACAAAAAATAATGTAAAAAAAAGGCAAAAAAAAATCAACCAGCCAATCAGAAGATGGATTTGACTCCAAGTTACCCCCACCCCCCCCCCCCCTTAAAAAAAAAAAAAAAAAAAAAAAAAAAAAAAAAAAAAAAAAAAAAAAAAAAAAAAAAAAAAAAAAAAAAAAAAAACAGGTCAAACAGCAATAACTTGGAAAGAAATTCAACACTTGAACAAAAGGTAGAGGTGCTTGAATGGCACTACAAGACCATCAAGAACCAAACAAAAACAGCCAATCATTTTTCAAAAATCTACCCTGGTCTCCAGTTGAAGCAGAATTGTATATCATCATTTATCAACAGTGAAGAGAAGATTTGACGCCAGAATACCAAAGTCAATGGATATTTCAAGAGGGTTGGGGTCCAAAAAAATGTAAATGTCAACAAACTACTTAAAGAATGGGTCTAAATGGCTTTTGCTGCTAAGTTGACAGTCACGAGCAATGTCCTTCAAGCAAAGTGGAAAGATTTTGCCCGTCCCAGCGGTATACCCATGGAAGTCTGGCTTTTTTTATGAAATAGTTGGCTTGATAGTTTCAAGGTGCAAAACTCACTTCATCAATTTACAAAAAACGGAAAATTGGGATCTGTAAACCTCCAAATTCTTGGGAAAGAAGTAATGTGTGTTTTTATGCTTATGGATCAATGCAGTCTGGACAATGTATTCAATTTTGATGAGAAAGTTTTGTTATACGTGTAATTGAATGTAAATTTAAATCAAATTGAAAAAATTTACTAACATATTCACTTACATTATTTTGTTAACAGGATGCCTCCCAATAAAGGTCTGGCACAAAACAGTGAGAAGGGTATCAAATCTGGAAGACAATAGTTACCATTGGTGCTTCTTGCAATTCAAATGGTACCAAAAAGCTCCCTTTACTCTTAATTGGGAAGTCACAATGACCACAATGTTTTCAAAGGAAATTTTCCCATCAACTTGGGAACAAATATTACTTTAATAGCAAGGCATGGATGACCACCTCAATTTTTCAAAACTGGATCAGCGGGTGGAATGCCAAACGAAGATAGCCAATTTAAAATTTCTACTTCTTGTCAATAACTTTTCTGGACATGTGATTCCACCAGATGGCCTCTCTAATATTCAACTCAATTTTTTCCCTCCAACCTCACCTCCCACATTAAACCCCTTGATGCTGGTATTTTAAAAAACTTCAAAGCTTACTAACAGCACCAATTCATTTCCCATTCAATCCAGAAATTAAATTATTGTGTCCCAGTGTTGCAGTTTTATAACATTGATCAGCTATTGGTAAGGCAATTTTGCCAATTAGTCTTGGGATCTGTCAGCTTAAGTAGCATAAGGCACTTCTGGGCTCACACCAAACTTAATAAAAAGAAAAAAAAATGATTCAGCCAAGGACCTCAACAATGCTTAGAACAAAATTTCATTTGAAGTGCAAGAGCTTGAGAAATTTGGATTGATCAAAGAAAAAAAACCCAAATGTCTCTTGAAGAGATTCTCAATCCAGCTGATGAAGATAGCTTTTTTTAATGTCACCATAAGCAATATTCCTATCCAATCAGAGAAATGATGATGAAGATGAGCTAGAAAATAAAAAGTTCAAAGCAAAACCCCAACCTACCAGTGAAGCCATTCTCAATTCAATCAAAAACTTGTTTAAGTATATCAGTCAACTTAACTCTCCTGAGGCAGACTCATTCAATGGCTCATTGGAGTTATTCAATTGCTTTTCTAAACTTGAATTCTCTAAAAGGCAAAAACAGTTCACGTTATTGGACTACCTCCAATAAATTTTATTGCATTTTTCTTTTACAATTTTTTTTTCTATTTAAATATCCTTCAAAAGCTTTTTCCATGCTATATATCCATAAAAATGTTTCCAAAATTCAACAAATAAAACATTTTGGGTCATTGTCAAACTTAAACCAAGCCACCTTCCTTTCCTAACCCAAGTTTTTCATGGGTTAGTAAAATACTCTTCTCTAACCCATGGAAAACATGGTTTATTATAGGTTTCTAACCAATCCAATAAGCTGTCCAAACCCATAGAAAAACTATTCCATGGAATGGTATGGATTAGGAAAATTTCTAATGTATTGTTTTCATCATTTTATGTGTTTCATTATTTTCTCAAACAAATTCAAAGTAAATCAACCTCTGTCTTTCAACCTCCATCTTCTCTAGGATCCAAGATGTAATCCTACAAAACAGGCATAGGCTGTAGATTTTTTGCATAGATTGGGCCAGACAAAACCAGTTCTTGTATATTACATGATTGCTCCCAAAAACATTGAGGAGAATATTCAAAAGTTGGGATCTTGTTCTAAAAAAATGGTCAACAAGAAATGGTATTGATGCACTCCTAATGTTGACTCAGGTTCAAAAGAGAAAGAAACAACTTGCAGAGCAATTAAAATTCAGATTATTCAAGCACTCAGCAAATTTCCCTTATCCAACTAACAAGTTTTTTATTAATCTTTCAGATCAACCTTCATCACCACTAAAGACTGGAGAGAGATATTTCAGGTACTACAGGATTAGGAGGAATTGTTTTAAAATAGGATATATTTCTCAAGGAATGAATGAAAATATGTAAAATTATTTATAAGATCATATTTTTTTATGTTTTATCCTACAGATTTTCCATCATTTTTAATCACCTCTATATCTTGTATTTTTAAACATTGAATTTTACAGGCTGTAATACATTTAGCCAATCTTGATTATGAAATCTTTGTGATAATTTGGATGGACACCTTGGAATTCCATCCATTTGGGTGGAAGATTTCCTATCAATAAGCTTGGACTTCCTCCTGGCCTTACCAATCCATCATTGAATCAATATTTGATGGTCAATGAATTCCATAAATAGGGGGGCCCTTTCTGAACACCATTCCAATTAAATCTTCATTTGAGATTTTAAACCATTCTCTTTCACCTCTTATGTATCAGGGCACACAGCAGGGTCATTGAACTGTGCTGCAAGGGCAACAAAAGTCCTTTTTTCACATCATTTCTGCCTCCTCTCTGCTAGCTACAAATTTAAACCATATATTTTCAGTTCAGTTGCCACCTGTATAAGATCAAAAAAAATACCCTTTTCTATATTTTGGAAGTCCTTTGGTTGGAATTTCTCTCATCAACAGCAACCTATCTGCTCTTCTGGATCAATCTCAACTCACCCCATAGATAGAACAAGCACTTCTCCAACAATGCAGAAAAAATTGCATGGTTTGCATGGTCAGGGGACCATAAAAATTTGTTTCACTCCCCAGCATTAAGTGCAAAATCCAGTTTTTAAAAAAATAGTACATCAATAACCTGTTTGAATGGATGCTTCCATCCACTCATCCATTCAAAAGTAAACCTGGTGAGGCCAAGCTGTTGAAGCCAGGTTTGTGTGAAACTGGTTATTGCTTGGGTTTGTTTTTCAGGTGAGTTTGGTTTGGTTGGATGTTGTTGATCAAATGCAATCCCATTCCCATGCTGAAATACCAAATCACACTCATTATAAGTGGGTGGTTGAGGGAGTGTGGAAAAATCCCTATTCTTCATTTGAAGCAAGAATCTGGCATGAGCATGGACCACAGTGTGCATGGTTTCAGTCTCTGGTGAGAGTTTTTCAATCAACTCTTTCTGCCTCTCCCTGTTAGTTTTCCTCTTGGCAGATTTTCAGGCCCTGTATCTTAGACCTTCATTTTGTTGTGCTTGTGATCCCCTTACATAGTCTTCCTTCTGGAAAACGAGAGGCTCACAAACCAGTTAGTAATGTTTACATCTTTGATGTATAATTTAAAGTCATAAAAACCTTCTTCAGCATCTTCATGCTTAATTTCTGTTTCTATTTCTAAATAAAAATTTCAGATTTTCAGATGATGAAAATACCAGATTGAATCATTCAATATTTTACTTGCATATTTCAATAGCTGGCTGATCAGCTTGACTTGGCCCCATGACTTCTCAAAATCTCCCAGAAAATGATGTTGGAATATTAAAAACTCTTTGAAAGGACCCACCACTCACCATTACCATGTGATTTTCCAGCAATTTTCTGTTCTGTTTATGAAATAAAGTATGCAGCAAATGTTCAATCATCTTGTTTTTTTGGTTTGATTTCACATGAGTTAACTCAAAATTGGCACCAGATGGAAATAGTTTTACTGCTTTTGATGTGGAATCAAGGAAACAATATGAGGTTTGAGGGGAATTATTTGATTTATGCAGAGGTTATATGCCACAAATTGGATTATCTTCAGCTGCTATAATAGGACCTGCATCCACATTCATTGCAATTTTGGATGTGTTCTTGGGAGGAATTGAAGAAGTATTGCATTCTTTGAGGTGTGGAGCCATTGGTTCAGGATTATTTGCCATATGTTTTGAAGTTTATAAATCAATTCCAGAGACCACAAAGACTTGTGGGTGTGGACTACCTTCAACATTCAAGTTTTTGAATGCATCTGCATCCCTTGTTGGTGCATCTTTTGGGAAAGAAGGGGAGGCCCTTGTGGATACAAATGGGTGAGCCTGTAATTCCCCCCAATGTGGGGTAGACAAGCCCAAATGAGCTGTACTTAAGTTGAAGGAAGTAGAATTTTCCCTCACAGTCACCTACTGGATGTGGAGAATGGGTCACACATTGGCATCTCCCCTGAAGATTTTATGCAAAAGAATCCTTGGAGTTAAGTATTAATTTCCTATCTCATTGCTTCCAAAACACCAATATCAATTCCAACCTGGGTCAAAATGGGCTCTGGTTCATCCTGAACTTCTGGGTTTCTCTCAGAAATCTCATTCACTTTCACAGTGCTTCTCAATGATTTCCCAGAAATTACTTCCCAAGACAAGTCCACTCAAGCTACCCTCCCCCTATTGCCTTCATGTTGGATTCTCCACATAAGGCTACCTTCAACTTTTCTGAAATGGTTGAACCTTCAAACAATTGGAGAGGAAAAATACAAGGCTTGTCCAAAAGAAAAAAGAAAAACTCAAAAATGCATCAGTCCAGCCAGAATAAGTAAAAACTCAACTTAAATCTACTGAAAATCTTCCCCTATCTGCCTTGAAGACCAAGCAACATCTGCATGAATATTCCCTTCTATGTCATCATCACATGTTTACACCCTCTTATGCATCTCTGGGGCTAAATAGAACATATAAAATATTCATCCTCACATCCTTGGCCAAAACTTGAACAAATAAAACATAATTACCTCTTAATTTATGTATCTTTTGATACACTGGCTGCCCATCTTTCCCTTATGTAAATTTTTTACCTACTACCTCTATGCCCATGGCATCAAGTGACCTTACTTTTTCAGATTTTTTGTGTGATTTTCCTACCCATTCTGAATGTTTTGGTAGAGATTGGATGCATCGGTGAATTGGAGCATTGGGAGGCGCTTGGAATCTGAATGGATTTACTTCAAATTGTTTGCCTCCTTCAAGATTACTTCCAAATAGTTGACCCCTTTTTCCCTGGAGCTGCATAGTCTCCCGCTCTGTAGTTCTATGGCCAATTTTACCCATTCTCTCCACATATCCTCTCTGTGCCCATGCTGAAAATTATGCAAAAATAGAAAGTAAATCAGACCTTTTCTCACAGATTAAACTAGTTACAAAAATAGATTACCATCTGAAGTGATGTTGGGAGGTTGAACCTCAACTTGAGCACCAGTATTTTTCATATTGAAATTAAAAAATTGATTGATTCCGGCTTCCCCCTCCTATGATAACCTTTTCCAATAATTTTTTAAAGGCTTTATTGCAAAGAATTTTCCTCAATTTACCAGCTTAAACGTGAAGAATTTTCATCAACATCATAGACAGTGAAAAATGTAAAATTTTGAACCTTCCAAGAAAATACCTGGTGTTACCATAAGATCAGATCCTCCAATATATTCCTCCTCATTGAAACTAATTTCAAGAAGGTTCCAGTGGTACTCTCCTGATAGTTGTTCTTGTTAAAAAATTTCAAGACACATAAATATTAGGCAGAATTTCCAAGAAAAAAACCACCTACCAGGATTCATCAAATTTATTTCCACTGAGCCTTGCCTCAAAGAATTTTTTCTTTGGGGACTTAATTCTTCAGAGGAAGGAACATTTGAAGCACCTTTTTGTATTGAAAATCAACTCAAATTTCATTCAAATCAATTTTTTCCAATTTTTGAAATACATACCGTCTGAAGATGCAACCAATGTTGAAATCTCTGCATATCATGAAATGAAAAATTAAATTCACATCAATCAACAGAATTAAAAGCTCATGGTTATCTCAAAGTTAAAAAAAAAAAAAAAAAAAAAAAAAAAAAAAAAAAAAAAAAAAGAATCACACCTCTCTGTTTTGTTTTCTTGGAAACTTGAATACCTGATCCTTTCAAAGCCGCCTCAATCCTACCATCTGAATACAGAAAATCTAACCTTTCCCTTTCTTCCAGTGTAACTCTCATTCTCCAAAATTCAGGATTCTGATTTCATGGATCCTGCAAAGAATCCTCTATCCTGGAGGCCAGACTTGAACCCTCCCCATGTGAAGAATTTTCCTCAGACACACCCAATGCTTTGGAAAAAATTGGGGAGGAACCAAGTGGGAAAATTATTCCTAGAATATAAAGAAAGAAAATTTCAGAATAAATTAATAAATGAATGTCACATGCTAACTGGAGATGATTCCCTAGTGAAGTCAAGTCTTGCTTCTCCTGATGATTGAATGAATCCTGCATACAAAACAATATAATTTCACCCAAAAAATCAATGGATCAAATTAAAACAGTACATACCTCTCTCACCAGTTGGATTATTCGTCCTCTCAGTTGCTTCCAATGGGCTTCCAATCCTACTATCTGAAGTCTCAGATTTAGCACAATCCATTTCCTGCACCCTCATCTTCATTCTCAAAAGCTCAGGATTCTTATTTTCAGGAGGATGCAAAGCTGCTTGAATCCTGGTATTGATACTGGCCCTCTGTGCACATGAAGAACTTTCCCCATAGGCAACACTTTCCAATCTTATTGAGGGTGAAGAGACTACAGGATTGGTTTATACTGAAATTGAGGGATAAAATCTGTAAATAAAACCCAGAAAAAAAATGATAACAAATAGGCAAATACCTGGATCAAATTCCTTTGAAAACATGATTTCTTTTTATACTATGAGTGGAGAGAATTCACAACAAAAAATTAGACTTCAGACTTTGTGATCAGATAATATCAATAAGGGCCCTCACCTGCTTCAGCATAAGATGTATTTGGAGATGCATGTGGTTTTTCAAATCTTTTGGTCAAAATACTTTGCACCAATAAACTTGAACTTGTGGATTATGAGCAATCAGACTTATCACTGCCTCTAGCAGATAGTGATTTATCCTTTTAATTATATTATTTGCTACATCTTTCTTTCCTTTTTCTTTGATGAACAAACTGAAATAATAATATATAATGATCATCATATTTCATTATGATTCAGACTTATACCTCATTACATACCAGTTTCTTTTCATACTCCTGTGAAATCATCCTGAATTAATAAATTAAAAAAAATTAAATATACAGATTTTCAGATGTTTACTCAACAGTATTTTCAGATTGAGGATACTCATTCTGAGAATTTTTCCTCATCCTTGGACCCAGGTTGTCTTCATTTTTTTCACTGTGATTGATCCAATCATCTATAGTTGGTCCTCCTGTTCACCCAAGACCAAAAAAATAAATGAAGAAAAATATGGTCAGAATTTTATTCATTTGTGCAAGTTTCACTCCTCATCATGAGGTCAGAACATTACCTGTTTTTGGAACCAAACTTCCAAATCTTCCTCAATATATCTATCATTCTCAAGATCATCTTCAGAAGTACACAGGGGTTTAATGAATAAAAAGATTCAAGCACATCAATCAATCAGTCAAATACACACAAAATAATCTTCCATATGGGGAGATCACGGGTGAGTTTCATGTTGCACTGCATAAGTACTGGTTTAAAAAATCTATGGAAACAAATTCAAAATTAAAATTTAAATTAAAATTGGAAAGACCTTGAAGTTTTTCACTTTGTTTAGGATCAACACTCATCACTCATCAAGATATTAGTTTTAACTGGTACATAACAAATTGAGGAGTGGTGGTGAGCATTGGCAATGTAAAAGGATCAATATATGAGTATTCTGGGGAAGTGAGAAAGGATTGGTGGGAAACGTGGGGATTTTATATTCCCACTCAATTTCTGGGATTTCCTCTGGAGCTCTCATGCACTTTTACTCACTTACCTAGAGTAAATTAATAAGTTGAGATATCCTTCTTGCTTATCAGCTCAACAATATCAGCAATATGACTCATAGTTCCATTAAAATTAAAAAATTTGTGCATGCCTCTTGATTCTTTGTCTTCTTGAAAACCGCATTCAAATCATTCTATTACACCTTCTATCCCCATGACTCATCTGATTGAAAAAAAAAACCAATTATAGAGGGAGAAAATGTTACACCCTCATGTGCTCATATTCAATAAAACTGCAATTAAATCAAATAAATTTCATCCCAATACAGCTTGAAAATTTTAATTTAAATCTCCTAAATGCAAGAGCACATCAAACTGCAGATAAATTTACTTCCTGACATGTGATTCTGGGATTCTTTACAAGACTAACATTGAAGAAAAGTAAAATGGTTGAGAAAGCCAGAAACTAAGCTTTGGCATTGTGTATGGGTGTTATATGTCCCCCTTAATTCCTGGGCCATCCTCTGGAGCTCTCATGCACTTTTGCGCACTTAACTCAAGTCAAGTTATCAGTTAGGATATTGTTCTTGATTTTAAGCTTAAAAATATCAGCAATATGACTCATCATCAAATTAAAATGAAAATTTTTACACATGATGTTTGTTTTATTTTTTGTCTTATTGAACATTTCATACAAATCATTTTATTCCCCCTTCTATCCCCAAGACTCATTTGATTGAAGAAATAAAATCTTGGGATTCAATCCACTGGGTGGAGATGTGGAAGCACAATGGCAAGAGGTTGACGTGCACAAGTTTGGATTGTGTCTATAACCTTGAGCACCTAAGTTTTGGGATTGTATATTTCTTCCTTGTACAATTGAATAAGGTATTTCAAAGAGTATCCCTTCCTGATGGGTAAGCCTTTCAAGATCTTAAGTAATTATTTGAATTTAAAAGATCTTCACACATGAACATAGCAATGAAAGTTTCAAAGCTTTTTACAATGCTGCATCCAGATTTTGGAATTCAGGGATCTGTATTTAATTCATGGCCATGTAAACTGCTTTAAAAATTGCTCCAATAAAATCATTCTCTAGAATTTGAAGGAATCTATCATCATCTAAGATCTTTTGAATTTAAGTTCTTCTCTCATTAACAGGTTCAACTTCATCAATTTTTTTCAGCATGCTAAATCATAGCCAATTCAAAAAATAAAGCTGAGAATCACACAGATTCTTGATCATATCAAGTTGCTTCTTGAAATTTTTTTGTGGATTAAAGTATTTATTTTGATCTAAAAAGCTTGTATGTTGTATGTTGGAGGGATGAGGAGAGTTGAGAGAAGTGTAGGAAGTAAAAAAAAACCTATGTATTTGTACCCTAAATGTCAGCTCATTCACCACAAAAATTGGAAAACTGGTGGTGTGGTAAATTTTCCAAAGGTTGCTTACTTTGAAGGGATGAAATGAAGTAAAATCATTTAAAAATTTTACAGCTCTGAAATAAAGCAAAGATTGATCAAAAAAAGAAAAATTCAAAGAGAAACCAGGGAGAAATGAAGGGGACTCTTTGGGGAAGAATAATGGAAACTTCAACAACCAATTTAATAACTCTAGTTGAAATCAATTAGAAACACACTGAAAAATTTGAAGAATCAAATGAGAATTCATTGGTAAATCTTGGATGATTTCAGAGGAGCCACAGAAGCCATCATGGATCAACTGTGTTTCCATCTTTGTGAAATATACCACAAACAAAACAGATGTCATGGTGATTTTCTCTGGAAATTGATGATAAACTGTGAAGCAAGCGATTGGGGAAACTAACATGGTGAAGTGAAGTCTCTGGTCAGCCAGAGATGCCTGATTTTTACTGGTGAATCACAGAGGATTGTTCCAGAGAGTTTTTCTGATTTGATCTTCATTCAAAATTCTTAATTTCAGATACTGCTCCTGTTGAGGTTAAACCTGATAACATGATGTATCACCAAATTACAGAGGCTGTGCAGTTGAACCTAGAACAGTAATACCAAACATCCCTGGAAGCTACAAGCGTCTGTAGCAGCTAGTTGGTAAAGGCAGCACTCTAGTATGTGTCTCAGTCTATCTGAGGTTGTGGGTTCAACTCCCACCAGACACATCTTCATTTTCACAGTCTAAACAGGTTATGAGCCCAGAGCCTACCTGAGCGTATACTTGCTTAATTAAGAGACTTGAATAAGATCTCAATTATTCCTGGGGTGATGTTAAATTCACGGCTCCAGCCGTGTGGGAGTTGTGTAGGGCCTCTCAACACGTGGGGGCCTGTACACTACTCCATATAATTTATAATTTATTATTTATTACTTATTATATATAATTTATAATTTATTATTTATCACTTATTATATATAATTTATTACTTATTATATATAATTTATTATTTATTATTATTTATTATTTATTATTTATTATTTATTATTTATTATATATTATATATTATATATTATATATTATTTATTCTATATAATTTATTATATATAATTTATTATATATAACTTATAATTTATAATTTATAATTTATAATTTATAATTTATTAGTCATTATTTATGATTTAGTGGAGGCTTCACAACTTGATTTTAGTTGTTTAGCATGCCGTACAACTCAAATGGGATGTGTAGCATGCCACACGGCCCATTGAGCTGTGTACACAGCTCTGTAGCCATGAATTTAACATTACCCTTCTTCCTGTGAGACCATTGTCCCCTGTAAGCCTACCCTACAATCATGGGTTCAATCCCCACACTGATCACACTTTCACCTGGGTATTGCCGTACCTATTTCTACATCACATAGCAAGGGGGGTGTTGAGGTTAAGCCTGCTAACATGATGTATCACTAAAGTACAGAGGCTGTGCAGTTGAACCTAGACCAGTAATACCAAACATCCCTGAAAGCCACAAGCGTCTGTAGCAGCTAGTTGGTAAAGGCAGCACTCTAGTATGTGTCTCAGTCTATCTGAGGTTGTGGGTTTGACTCCCACCAGACACATCTTCATATTCACAGTCTCAACAGCTCCTACCAGAACAAGTCCATAGCAGATTTTGCTGAGGAATGACTACCAAAGGGTTAACCAAACATCTGGAGAAGACCATCTTTATTCCGAGGTGGGTTTTCCCATTCCCTCTTGGAGTTTCCTCCATTTCCAATCGTTTGCTTTGATCCCTCATGTTTTTCATTCTTCACTCTATTCCCCCCCCTTTTTTTTGCCTTTTACTCCCGTTCCCCTTTCCTCTTTCACATTCTCCTTCTTTATTTCTTCCTACTCCTTCTTCTGATTCTGTCCCTTTTCTTTCTTTGGTTTTTCTTTGGCCTTATCAGTTTTTCCTTCTTCTCATGCTCTCTTCAACTCTGTTTCCTTTTCTCAGTTCTCAACCCTACTCTACTCATCCCACCTTCACTCCACACTGATTTCACCCCATCCTTTTCCTTCCTTTTCTCTTGTTGAGGTATGCATCTAACCTTACGCTTCCAGCTAGTTCAGGGTTTGGCTTATTGATCTGTTGCCACCTTCACCGCTACTCCTACTTGTACATGATGATGACGCTCGTGCTGATGTGGTTGAGTATAGGCCAAAAGTAGATCGGATAGGCCAGAAGGCTGAGAGGATTGTTTGGGCAAGCTGAGTTTTCTATGTTACAGATGTTCCTAGGTTCGATCTGCGCTTACAATCGTACTTAAACCTACAGACTCATTGCTTTTTACGGTTGATTTTTCATTCCCCCCCTCCCCCACCTTTCTTTTGATTCATTCCTTCGTTTGAAAAAATTCCCTCGTGCGTTCCTTTTTTTTTTTTTTTTTTTTTTTCTATCTAGATCTCGTCGGCATCGAGTGGGTAGTTGGCAGCCGCTGATACTGCTTGGAAGGTGCAGCTGAGTTCGAGCATGGGGCTCATCGTTACAAGTTCCTTTTGACTATTCTACCTCATCGATTCTAACTAGACCGAACTCTCTTGGTTACGATTTATAATCGATCTTGTACGGTATGAGATTCGGTTGATCGACCTGGGCTGATGGATCAATCAAATTGATTTGATGGGAAGGGTCGATTTTCTTAACTGGGGTTGATGATCAACAAATCGTCATGGTGCTAGGATGAGCTTGAATCGAGTTAATGGGTACATACACTGCAGTCGCGCTGCTGAGGAAGGTGTGGACCACCCTCGGCGTCGGGTTCCTCCTCCCGCCATCCCCGCCCCCCGGTCGGTCGATTCTCCCCGGCCTCCCATAGTTGTGCGTAGGCTGCTGCTGCTGCATGACGTTGACCACTACTCCACCCACCCCTCCACGCGACCACCCAGCCAATAGCAGCAGCGCCCAGGGATCACCAGCAGCAGTAAGACAACACCACCACCACCACCACCACCACCACCACCACCACCATACCGAGCGGTCGTCGCTGAGCACTCGCCTCTCTGACTTGCGCCCTCCCCGCTCGAGTCGAACCAGGCGCCCAGAAGATCGACACAGTACGACGTCGGCAGCCTAGGCTCGGCTTGGATTCGACGACGCTCTCCGCCGAGCGAGCAGCTAGCTGGCTAGTGATCAGGGTGCGCTTGGGACTCGGTCGATCGACTACACTCGCGCACACCACCTCGGGCTCGGGTGCTGCCAGCGTTCGATTCCCCGTCGTCGAGCCGGCTGAGGAGCGAAGGTTGAATCCGACGAGTATGTGAATACCCACCCCTGTTTTGGATGCTTAGCCTAAATCGATAGAGAGCTTAACGGCATGCCTGTTTGCACTTTTTGCCCTAAGAACTCACCGTCTGATGGGTGATGAGGTTGAAGACCGAGTCTCGTAGGAATATAATCATCAGTCTGAGCGGATTAAAATCGAACCCAAGCGGGCGAAAAACCCCAGGAAGACCAGCGAAAACAACCCCCGCACCCACCTCCACGCTAACCCCATAACCACCCACCCCAGTACCCAGACCACCCACCATCGGGAGGAGGAAGAGGAAGAGGAAGAGGAGAAGCAGGATGATGAAGAATAAACCGACTCGAATCAAACTAATCTCATCGACGACGACGACGAACAACAAAGAGCAGAAGGATAAGGACGGAGATGAGGAGGAAGGGTATCGATCACCACCACCGATTCAGTCACTCAAACGGAAACAACCACCACCACTCTCCCCATCAAGGACTATGATCATGACGACGACGACCACCAATACCCCATCATCATCCAAAGTAAGAGTGATCATCTAGTCCAGCTTAAGATCAATCCAAGACTGATCCCGCCCATCGATCTCATCCTACCAGCTCTCACTCCGAATCAAATTACCAACTCAGCCCAATCCAATCCCACCCTCTCCATCCAATCAACCTCAGATCGATCTCATCAGATCTCGTGGCTCGAATCTATGGCATCGAATCGTCAATTCGACCGACTCGGAGTAAGCCTCACTCACTCGCTCATCCCTATCCTCCTCGTGAGCATCTATCAACTCAACCCGCTCTCTTGATTACTCTCAGTGGTAGGACCCGTTCGCCGGTCTTTATGGATCTACCCTCGGCCATCGATTATCCCGATTACTATCACTTGATCCAACAACCCATGGCCCTCAATCCGATCAAACTCAAGCTCGACTCACCATCAGATCCTTACCTCTCCTACGACCATCTCCTCTCCGATCTCAAACTCGTCTTCACGAATGCTAAGAGCTATAACCTCGATCGGAGTAGGATCTATCGCGACGCTCAAGCTTTACTCGTACGTCATCCATCGATCCTATCCTCATCCCACACTCCTCCTCACTCGGTCACCCGGAATCGACCCTCTCGATCGTTGATCCGTCGTCCTCTCTCTGCGCTTTAGAAAATCGTCAAGAGGGAACCACCCTTACCCTCACCTCAACCCATCGATCCCCCCATCCCTTCCCCTTATCAACCTACTCAACTCCAACCAGACTCGATCATCCAGCCCAAGCCCAAGAAACTCAGGCTGACCCTCAACGGTCATCAACCCACGACCCCCGATCAGCTCCTCACACCCTCCATCGATCCACCTCAACCTATCAAACACTCCAACCCTACCACGATCCTCATCCCTCCAACCCCCCTCGAACCTGAGCCTCACCGCCCAACCTCTCGGCATCCAAACCAGGGTCATCAGACTCAATCATCCACTCTAGTCGACCTTCCTCCTCCATCACAACCATCATCATCAAACCTTGGACCTGGTCTACCTGATCGACCTCAAGCGACCCACTCGACCACTCAGGCGATCTCTCAACAACAGGTCGCTCGAATTCAAGCAGAACTCAAGGCTCAGACTGAAGCTCGTCTCAAGGCCCGACGAGAACAAGAATCGATCAAGGCCCAGAAGGAGAAGCAAGTCAAACAACAGACCGAGGAGCGATTGGCCCAGTTACGACAACAGGCTGAGGCTCATCAGGTAGAACTCCGACGACAAGCGGAGATCGAACAACGCGCCCAACGACTACCCAAGATCCCTCTCGAATCATCCCCTCCTGTCCCTCCTGCTCCTCCTCCTCCTACCCTAGAACCCCAGCCCGTTCTTGCATCTCAACCTCAACCGAATCCACAACAAATAACTGCCCGGCCTCAACCACACCCACAGCAACAACCACAACAGCTTATTACGCCGCTTCAACCACATCCACAACACCCACAACCATCAACAAGTCAGCCTCAACCCCATCCGCAGCAACAACCACAGCAACTTATTACCCCGCCTCAATCACATCCACCACACCCACAACCATCAATAAGCCAGTCCCAACCCCATCCACAGCAACAATCACAACAGCTTATGACGCCGCTTCAACCACATCCACAACGCCCACAACCATCAACAAGCCAGCCTCAACCCCATCCACTGCAACAACAGCAACAACAACAGCAACAACAACAACCAACAGCAAGTCAACCTCAAACATGTCCACACTACCAACCACCAACAACTCAACCTCAACCACATCCACAACACCCACAACCACCCACAAGCCAGCCTCAATCACATCCTCAATCACAACGGCAACCCACGAGCCAGTCTCAACCAGTTCCACTCCAACATCATCCCATCTCCCGAACACCCTCCCATCCAGGACCACAATCTCCAACTCAACCTCAACCACACCCTCAGCAACTTCAGCCTCATCCACCACAACCTGCACCTCAATCCCAGGTTCATCCACAAAACCTTTTACCTCAACCTCAACCACATCCCCAACAACTACCCCCTCGATCTACTCGACCGTCACAGCCTCCATCGCAAGTGCCAGCCCAAAATCCACAACAGCAGCCTCCTTCTCAACCACCGAGCCAGCATTCCGAGCAGCAGCTTCCGTCTCAAGCATCAACCCAACATACATCACAACAGCTTCCATCGCAAGTACAATCAAAGCAAGTACCCAATGTTAGATCGCCCCCTCAAACTCACTCACCATTGCCTACGGATCAACCGGTTCAGAGTGATGTCATCACCTCCAATGGCAATCGACCTTCGCCATCAAATCCGCCAGCCCAGCCATCACTCGCTCCATCCTCGGTGTCTACCCCTGTGGAAACCAGACCGACCACTCCTCCATCGACGCATCGAACCCGAGTTCAATCCTCCCCTCCTAAGAGTCCCGGTAAAGGAAGTTTGATCAAATTGAAACTCTGGTTCCGATCGATACTGGAGAATCTTGAGTCTCTTACCGATAGAGCCGGTAGGCAGTTGATCGAGGAGTTCGAAAATCTTCCCGACAAAGATTTGTGGAAGACTTATTATCAGATCATTCCTGAACCAATCGCCTTCGAAAACATTCGGGTGATTCTCTCTGTTACGTTGAATTTTTTTTGGCAAGAACTGATGGCTCAACTAACATTCCGCCTTCCCTCTCGTTCTTGTGGTCGTTTTCAATCGGTTTCGCTCAAAACGTGTCATCAGACGCGTAACAATCGATCGGGTTATAAAGATTTTGAATCTTTTGGTGAAGATGTGATTCGGATATTCAAAAATGCTCAGCACTTCAATGAGGATGGATCGATGGTTTGGAATGATTCCAAAGTCTTAGAAGTAAGCTCTCCATCTGTTTTACTCGTTCAAAACGACCATCCAGCCTACTTACCTTGAACCAATCTACTGCATTTGATTTTAATGGTTTTAGGCCAAGTTCATCGAGTTGGTTAACAATCCTCCTCAAGATTTAGCTGATCTAGTTCTCCCCAGTTTACCCAAGCTACTGAACCCCCCTCCGATCGATGTTCCCCGATCGATTACCCCCCCTCCATCTTCAGCTACTAGTAAGCCAACGTGCCAACTGTTTTTTACAGTCGTGGCACTGGTTTGTTGATCGGTTGATGTTTCTTATTTTTCCTCTTCTTCTTTGTTTAGGCAAACGCAGATCACCGGTCAAAGAAACGCCATCGAAAGAACCTAAGAGTACTGCCAATAGCCTTGTAGCCCCTGCGCCCGCCGTTGGCTTAAGGCGTTCATCCCGATCACCATCTCGGCCGTCATCTATCATAGGATCACCTGCTGCAAACAGACTATCCAGACCGGTGTCGCCATTGCCTCGACGAGCTCCTTCCCCCCTGATCATGCCACCTCCGGCGACGACTAATAGTAAAACCAGCGTCCAAGCCCCTAGGCCTCTGGGTCGATTTGCCAATGACATCTCCCCCGCTCTTCTGTCCCTCAATCAACCTCAACCGCCTGTTACTAATACTAAACAGACCTCAGACCCAAGGCGTAGGACTATGAGTACGATCGCTATCAAGTTATCGGATAGTTATCCGCCAAGTTGGGCCCATTTCATTCCTTCACCCATCGAATACTCCAGGAGAATGATATTTCGAAACTGTCATCAAACGCTGACCGGTCATCTCTTTTTCTTGTTCTTCGCAACGATGGCTTTGTCAATCAGTGATCAATCGGTTTAAGATCATCAGTAAGCCCAAGACGATGGAGCCACTGAAGATTAAGAACAACCAAGTCTTACAACATGCGTTCAAAGTCCCTGATCGAACCGAAAGTATTTTAATCGAAAGTGAGTTGAATCGATCGTGGCCACTCACCCGACAGTTGAGGTCATCGATCGGGTCGATCAAGGTCAGGATCGATCAGATCAAGGTTCGTGGGATCGTTCAGGATCGCCCGAACCCTTCGCCCGAGACGGTGACTGCCAACAGTAACCATCACCCGGAGCGGATGGTTGAAAAGGAGGTCAAAGCGACTGTTCCGATCGAGGTGAACCTGGTCGAAGGGATCAATCTGGTCGAAGTGAATGTGATCGGTAAATTGGATGGTCACAAATCGATCGACAATCACCATCATCCTCCTAACCTGACGGCCGCGGGGCATCAAGCCACCAACGGGATCCAGCCTAACGGTCAAAGCCCCCATCATCCTCATCCCTTGAATTCGACCTCCTCATCCTCTGGTGTCATCAAAGAGTCTTATCGATTGTTTATCTTTAGATAACCTTTTGTTCCTTGCTCTTCGATCGAACCCACTCTTGTTTACTTTCCTCCTCAACCGCTTCCCACTCACAACCTTCTATTAATGTATCCGATCCCACCCGCCAATCATGATCCGCTTTCTTCGATCAGTGATGATCTTGATCCTGTTATTTTTTTTTCTTTTGTGTGTGTGTTTGTTTTCTCTTCCCTCTGAATATCCTCATCACATGTATGTCTGTACGTGCGTCTTAATCTCGTCGTCCTCGTCCTGGTCGGTTGATCATGGCTTGGATCGATCGCTTGAGGCCGGAGGTGTGTGCTTTCTTTTTACCAAACTGGTGTCTTTTTTTTTTTTTTTTGGCCATCATCTTTTTTCTTTGATCGTTCAAGTGTTAGAGATATCAGATGGATTTCCCCCCCCACCCCCCCTTGTCGGATCGAATCGATCGACCCCAGGGTGAAACGTAATCGATAACGACGAACGCTAAAAAATGTCACATTAGATTCTACACGAACTTTTCATTGACGGGAATCGAACCATCAGCCGCTTGATCGTCCTCTGACCCCTCCCCCTCCCCCTCCCCCCCATCTCTGTCCTCTGTCTCTCATCCATTCGTCAAGTCGGTCGGACGTGTATCTGGTGATACTCGTCTACCTACCAGATCTCTTGAACCCTTCGTATAACCTTCTATCCTCCTCCTGCCGGGCTTCTTGTCCCTTTTGAGGCAGCGGATCGGAGCGCAACAGGAAGGGGATCAGGCGAGCTTGCGGAGATGGAAGGATCGAGTCGAGTCCACCACCTGAACCGTATCTCTCTTTGCCCCCCCCCCTCCTCCTCCGACCCACTCGATCGCTGTTGGCGCGATCCGATCGGGTCGGCTCGTAAGCTCGAGTCAGAAACTCTAATACGTAGGTGTGGTCAGTCGGACCGAGAGCGCGACATCAATCGATGATGCTCAGATAGAGTGAGACGTGAGACGTGAGAGCGGGTACGTTGTGTGGTATGTGTGGTACAAGAGCGAAGATTGAGGGACGGATGTAGACGCGTCGATGCGTTGAAAGGATCTTGGAAACCTGAACCAGGGTCGATGGAGATAAGCAAGTATTGATCTGATGATGTCAATAGATGGGAGATGTCAGCTTGGTACTATTACAGAGCAATCTGCAAAAGTAACAAAACCAGAAAAATAACAAAAAAAAAAACAAAATTAAAACAACACATTAAGGAATGGAAAATATTAAAATATTGTTTCAAATTTAGATTCTCCATCTAAATTAAGGTAGGATCACTCGATGACACCTACCCTGAATTCTAACTCCACACATCTTTAAGTATTTCATGAAATGATTCAGAGAAAGCACGGCTATGAACTTTTGGCCATCTTCAATACTTCAGGTGATTCCTCATGTGTGTACAGGTTTCACATGGAAGGTTTGATCAGAATTTTTGAATTCTGTTTATTTAAGAAGTTATGTGAAAAAAACGTGATCTGCCACAATCCCCGCATGCAGCCACGGTAGCTAAGATTCCTGCGCGCGGCTGAGCAGCCGTGCTGCCATCCTGTCTAAGAGCATCTTCAATCGTGCTTGTTAACCCCTCTCAATAGGTAAATATACCAAGTGGGGTCCCCAGCCGTGGCAAAAATAGACCCTCACTTACAAGCGAGCTCCATAACCCCAACCCCAAATTGACAAAGTTATAAAAAGTTATAGAGCTTGGTAAGCGGGACCTTTGGTGGGATTTATTCAACCTTTGGTAGGATTTACATGGGATAGAAAGTATGTACATTTTGATATCCCCATTTTTTCTTCCTTCCCCTTTGTACTTCCACTCCCCATTTTCCTACCCTCCATCCCATCTACCATCCCCCTCCCTACTCCCATATCCCTCCCCCTCCCCCTCCCTCATCCCATATCCAACCCAATCCCCCCTCCCATATCCCTCCCTCCCATATCCCTCCCTCCCATATCCCTCCCTCCCATATCCCTCCCTCGATTGGAAATCATCCCCTTCCCCCCTCCCATATAACTCACTAGATCATGGCCTTCCACCCTTTGATGCTCAATTCTAGCTTGTTGGTGTTTTCTTTTTTCTCGCAGATTGGCTTTGTGGAGCTTGATCCCAACGTCAAGCATCCGTTTTTGATGTCTGAATGATGGTTGGATGTGGATGAGGAAGTACTTGCGGAGGGTCAGGATAATCATGGTGTTGGATGTTGGAGAAGGTGGAAGTTTTCTGCAGATTGTTGGATGTTGGAGTTGATGATGAGTTCATGACGTGGAGCTTGAATTTTGCATGACTAGATTACATGGCTCTTTAGTTAGGTGGAGAGACACTTTGCTGAGTGCAATTGGAGGGTTTGCTCTGTAATGGGCCTTGCTTACAATTTTTTTTGGCTAACAAGGGCTTACCTATCAAAACGTTACCCAAAACAATTGGGGATGCTCTAAGACCATCCACCCTTGTCTTGATAAGTCTGCTTGATAAGCAGACTTATCCAGGGTTTGGTATGTTTGATCACCCTTGGGTGCTATCAAGCGCACAATAGTAATCAAATTGACAAAATCCTTGACAAGGTTCCATAAATTTATGGAACCTTCTCAAGGCTTGACAAGCAAGAAGATGTCAACCCTTGCTTTGAAACCCTTTGCCCCCCAACCTCCCCTTCCATAACTCCACCCCCCACCCCCCACCTGGATATACCTGTCCATTCCACCCCCCCCCACCAAATTTTTCATATATACCCACCCATCCACTCCACCACCCCCCCACCAACTTTTCATATATACCCACCCATCCACTCCATCCCCCCCCCTTACCAACTTTTGATTGATCTTCCCCCCCCCCTCCCCCCCAACTTTGATATATCAACCCGCTCTTCTCAATCACATCCAATCCATGGAATCCCCTATTATTGCTCCCTCAGACACATCTCAAAAAAATGATAACAAAAAGAAATGCTCACCCAATTGGTTGCCCCAGGAAGAAGAACAACCGAAAATCTCTGAGCTTCATGTTAGCAAGCAACCCAAATTTGCCACAGGTCAAACTGGCAAGGTGTTCTTCAAGAAATCCAAGGAAGATTTCAATAAACACTCCAGCATACACCACCATGATTACAATCAAATTTGGACTTAGTATTTTTTTTCTTCATCTTTCCTTTTGAGACCTTTTTTTCCATTGTGTAAGAAAATGGTTGCCAAAATTGTTTGATTTTGTTTATCTGGTCATGTCTAAACACAGCAAATCTCAAATTTAGCTCTTTCTACCACTTAATTGAACAAAATCCACCCAGTGGAAGCTTGCCCAATGACTGGATGTGAGTAGCGTTAACCCTCTACCAAGATCAATCAAAGACAAAATTCAAGTCTCTTGCAGCTTGGGAGAAACTTTTTTATGCCCCAAAATGGCAGATGGAAAAGAAAGACCCACCAATCCTCCAAGAATTTGACACAGCCTCTGATGACACCAATGAAAACCCTGCTAGAACTCTGGCAATGCCAACAACAGCATCACCAGTTGCAAGTCCAACACCTCAACTGCCTGGATCCAAGGCCAGAAAAGACAAAGATTAAACAATAAATATTCCAATGAAGATGGAAATGTAAAGTTTCTGGATGAGCTGAACTCTCTTTCAAAAGAACGATTGAAAATGGCAGATGAGGGCAACAACTTACTTCAAATGAAAAACAAAATTGCAAAAGCCCAATTTGAAATTGACAAAAAGAAGCTGGAAGTTCAAGAAAGACAGGCCAAGATTGAGAGTGAAAAACTCAAAATTGCAAGTGATAGACTGGAAGTTGAAAGAGAATACAGAAAAAGCAAGGTCCAAACGAACAATTTCCAACTTCTTTTATCCTACAATTTCAATTCTCATGACCCTGAGAGTTTGCAAATTTGGAACAAGATGAAAAAGGCAATGAGAGATAAATGGCTGAGAAATAGTTGGATCAACTGAGTTTTATTCTCTAGCAATATTTTTATTTTTTTGCTACATTTTTTTTTAGTTTTTATTTTTTATTTGTATCATTTTTATTTTTTAATTGTATCATTTTTATTTTTTAATTTTATTTATTGGGTGTCTTGATTTTTTTTTTTTTGAAAACGTTTATACATATATATATATATATATATCTTATTTTTTTTTTTTTTGAAATCAACACTATGGTTTTTTTTATTTTTTATTTTTAATTCCATTTATCTGGTGTTTTGATCATTATTTTTTTGCTTTTTTTTTTTTTTTTTTTTTTTTTTTTTTTTTGAAATTAACACTGATTTGCAAAATCAAACATTCCCTTTATATTTTTTCTTTGAAAATTAAGAAGGCTTGAAATCAAAATTGAAAAATTGAGAAACCTATATAAACTCATATTGCTGGATATGAAGAGTGAATGGAAGCACAGGGATTTTAATCAAAAAATTAATGCAATTTGTTATTCTTGATGTTTTTTTGGGAATCAGCAATTGAAATTGGGAGATATCAGATTCTCCAATCCCAATCACTCACTTTCTTGAAAAATAAATTTGTGGACTAATCACATTCACTTTGAATGAAATCAGATGAAAATGAAATCATGGTAGAAAATAAAAACAAGAAGATAAAAATGAAATCATGATAAAAAATAAAAGCAAGAAAATCCAAATACAAGTGTATTCAGAAAATAAATATATCAATTTTTCATTCCTTTGGTCAACCAATTGTGAATTTTCAAATCCTCTCTTAGTTGTGAGTGCAAAATTGAATTGTGGAGATCTGCACTTCTTTGAATGTAGGCTAACAGAGTATGGGTGAAGTGAGGATCCCTATGATTGACAATAATTTGAGCACTTGAGTTTGGATTTTGAGTGAATTCATCATTGGATGAGGAATCCTCCACTATCATGTTGTGTAATATGACACAGCATTTTGTGAGTTTCTTAACATCTTCAATGTCCCATAATCTGAAAGGCTGTGTGATTATTCCCCATTGGGACTGCAATACTCCAAAAGCCCTTTCAATATCCTTCCTAGCTTCTTCCTTAAATTTTGAATAATGTTTTCTGGCATCATCTTGAGGGTGGGGAATGGTTTTGAGTAGAGTTGACCAAGGTGGGTATATTCCATCAGCAAGATAGTAGCCTTGATGGTATTGATTGCCATTGATGGTAAAGTTAATATGATCTGGGCCTCGTATGAATTGATTGATCCAAATAGTTCCAAAAGTAAAATATTGGAATCAATTTCAAGTAAAAATAAAATAAAATAATCTTTTAATTTTAGAAAAATTACCTGACAATAGTTGGTCAAAAATGTGGCTCCTGTGAAGGACATTGATATCATTTAATGCTCCAGGAGATCCAAAGAAACAGTGCCATATTCTTAAGCTCTTACTTGCCACAGCTTAAAAAATAATAGTTGAGTTATTCTCTTTCCCTTTGAATCAACCCTCCCACCCCTTTGGACCATTCTTCCATGCCCAATGCATTCCATCAATGGAACCAATGCATCCTTGGGAACCTCTTTATTTATATTCTCCAAGGATTTTCCTAAGTTCATCTGGTCTGGGGGGCCTGAGAAATTCAGCTTCATAAAGTTGCACCACATCATTGATAAATGCTTTCAAATTTATGATTGCAGTTGTTTCACCAATTCTTACATATTCATCAGTTCTGTCTGCACTACTTCCATAGGCTAGTTGAAAAATTTCCCCTGTTCATTTTTGATGTGTTGAAAGTCCCATCTGACCACAACAAAGATAGATATGAAATCATAAAATAACATCAGTGGCTTGAAAGCATATAGAAAACTCAGTTTAGATGGAGGATGATCTTACTGATTTCATTATCCAGAATCTGTTGTAGTTTTGTAAATATTCTAAGAGCCTTGTAAATCCTCTTTTTCTCATTCTGAATCTTCTCTCAAAAAAATGGTTATTGTATGTTGGATTACTGCTGAAGTAGTCCTTGATGGGCATTGATGGCCTTCCAAATAATTGCAAATAACTTTTTCTCTCTTTTCAAATTTTCCTCAGATGCTTGTTCCTCATTTGATTCATTCATTATATAAGAAGAAAGCTTTTTTCTTCTTCCAGGCCCAGGATTTGATTCATAGGGTGGATTGTGCAGATTAATCTTTTTTGCATTTTGAGAGGGGTTTGGGGTGAGTGTTTTTTTTTTTTTTTTTTTTTTTTTTTGAAAAATGGCTTTGAAGATTGTTTAAGTTTTATTTGATTGACTCTCTTGATTGATTTTGACAACGTGTGATGTTGGAAAGGTGGAGAGAAATCCAATTTGTTGAGGGGGTGGTGTTGATTGTGTTGATAGGGTGATATCAGAACTGGTGGGGGCAGACCCAAGCATTCCCAAGTGGGGATTGGAGGCTGTGACAATGGTAGGAGCCACTCCCTAACTTGTTGAAAAAAATTGCGCGGGTCTGTTTTATTGCAACAAGGGTGTGAAATGAGGTTTTGACAGAAATCCACCCTTGCATGCCTTGAAAACTTGTCAAATTTGTCAAGAATTTGATCAACATTAGGGTGGATGCTCTAAGAAATCTGACAGGCTGGTACGCAGTCCCAGGCACATGACTAGTACACAGCCGCAGGACTACAGAATGGCTTGACACATTTTTGACAGCATGAAAAGTAAAGTACTGCCTAGACATGTTACTACTTGGACAGGGACATGCTACATATTTTATAAATGTCCCCATGGGGAGAACATAGTTACAAAATACATAATGAGTATAAAAGTAAACATAGAAACATCAAAAATAGATAACAAAAGGTTGAAGTATCTTAAAACCTAGCTTAAAGTGACAAATATGAGGACTTCAAGATATCAAAATATCCGTGACACTCTAAGGAAACTGAATATGTAAAAATTCAACATACTTTTCCAAAGCATATATTTTAATTAATTATTTTACGTAAATAATCAAAATTTGGAAAATAAGGACCAAAAGCATTAAAATGCTTCTGTTCCTGTCTACTAATACATAATTAGAACTGATATTACAACAAAACATTTTTAGAAAGTTCTACTATGAATATATACTAACAGACCTGTGAATATCCACTGAGAATAAATAATAAAAGGAAAGTCATGCAGATAAATAAGGTGTTTCTCACATGAAAATCACTTAATTAACATAGAATAATTCCCTTACCCTGTAGAATTAGATGATACCCGTGCTATAGCACCAAGAATAAATGCTGGTCCAATACTGGTTTCCCTGCTAGCCTTAACACTCATCCCCTCTGGACCCTAGAGCCCTCAGAAGGACAGAAGTAAGACCCAAAAGGATATAAATAAGGGGCTCTTTTTGAGGTTATTGGTACCCCAGACCCAGTTATACATACATTCAGACACCATGCCAAAGTGATCAAATACTTATAAGAGATAAGTAAGTGATTTATGGATTTAGTCTGATCAGTATTATCTATCCAAACCTTTTTTTATCAATTTATGCTGCTGAAAGACCTCTTACCCCAGATAAAGGTTTGAAAACATCAGTACATGTCTCTAACAGGTACCTAAAGGAACTAATACTATACCAGTAAGTTTATTATCTTTTTTCTGTTGTTTTAGCTTGGTTACAAAGCCCTTCCACTTCACTATATATTTTATATATATATTATATTTGAGAAATAACTCCTTTAAAAATATTATTAAAGGTTCCAGAGTAACCTGGTTTACAGATTACAAAGTGAGTTCCCTGAAGAAGAGTTGTTAAAGATCCCCAATATACCATTGTGGCCCCTATTTTTATTTATTTATTAATCAGCTCATTAATATTAACCATTGATAACCAAACCACGTCACCTTGCATTTGCTTTATCCATATATTTATGGATCATTGCTGCATCTTTTTGTATAATTTATTTATTCTTTATCTTATCACCTCTGGTATCTAAAATTTAGCAAGGACCTTGGAACCCAGGAAACTGACAATTGGGGGTCTGGCCAGGAAATATCCCATTTTGTTATATTTAATAACTGATATACCTTGGACCAGACATTTCATGCAAAATAATTAAAGATGTAATTTATCTGACATATCAACTGTGATTTATTGTCAATTCCTTTTTAAGTGGACTTGAAAACCAATGCAGAATTAATATTATACTATTTAAGTATTTTAAAATTAAGAAAAGAAGAATATATTAAAAACTAAAAACCTTCAGGTTGGGAAGCTTTAACTCCAGCTGAACAACTTGAAATCTCTCTGCACCATAAACAGCTCAATAAACTCCTTGACCAAGAAGACCTTGAAAGGTGCATTAAATTCCATACTTTACTAAGACAACACCAAGCCTGGAAAAATTGCTGTGGGAATTTTCACTTCAAAAATAAAATTGAGCAAAACCTCCATAAAATTATTTAATATTTAAAATAATATTAATATAATTTATTAACAAGTTAAATTATATCTTGCACCAACAGTGAGCGCTTCCAACAAAGAATTTACTTCCCCTGATGTTGATCTTTTAGATCAATAATTTCAAGAAATTTCTGGAATCCCCAAGAATATTCATTGGACTGGAGAGAACCTCATTGGGATGCACCAAGACCCTGTTGGATTAACTGTAAAAGATAAATACAACCCTAATAAATTCTTAGTCCCTTTGACTATTAACTTAAGTTGTAATGCAATAAGGTGAATGCTCATGTGTGTAACCCAGGAAGCGCTTCCTCTATCACTTGCACTGTGAAGACTCCAATTGTAGAGAAAGGCAATTTTAGATCTCTATCTGTTGTCTTCCTGGGACCAGGGGGTCTTGACACTCTTCTCAGTTCTTATTCTCATTTCTTGCCATTGTACTTTCATTTTTCTCTCCTATTTTTTTCTGTTTTTTTTTTTCCTTGGTCAACCAATTCTTCAATACAATCCAAGTCAGCTGCTACCCTCAATACAATCCAAGTCAATCACCCTCCAGGTCAAAAAAAAATTGTCCATCAATTCAACAAACTCAAGTCTCACATCAACTCAAAGTCTCAGATCAAATTTTAAGTCTGCTTGTCTATAACTGGTGAGATCAGTCCAGGTCCCTTCAACACCCCAATACACACCTCACTCAACCTGGTCCTATTCCTTCTCTCAGTTCCTATCTTTGTTTCCTGTCACTACGCCTACTCATTGTCATAGTGGAGTGCCGGTACTATACATCTCTGTGTTGGTACTCTTTTCTCATACTAGTTATGTTTTGTTGTAGAGGACCATCATTTTCCTCATGAATCTCATGTTCCTCATTGCTATTTCATCTTAGCCTGCTGGTCTGAAATTTGACTCATGCTTCAATAAACTTCATAAGTAAGTTAAAATATTTTATTACGTTTTTTCTTTTTCAAGAAAGATACTTCTATATGCTTTACTATGATCCAACACCACACAAGGGCCTTACAAAGAGTTCCCTCCTATGGATATTTTCCAGGAGCCTCCATTAACCTTGAGGCAGTCAATAATAAAAACCATGAGGGGGTTAGAGCCTTTGAGTCAGATGTTGGTGGAGAAAAGCCAGAGCCAAGTACTGATTCCATCCCCCAACCTAGTGCCAGAGAACGTGGTAGAAACAAACCCCTCCCAGTTGCAAGAAGATTCTCCACAGCCACCCCAGCAGAATCTGGCAAAGGAAGCCAAGATCAAAGACTTAGTCAAAGAGCACATGAAATTCTGGGAATACAAAGAGGACCAGTCCAAGGAGGACTTATTCTCCATGAAAAAATTATTATCCAAAGCAAATGCTTCTCAGATAGCTCTTCAGAAGATGATCCCCAGGAAAGAGGTGGAATCCTACGTATAAAAATCAAATCCATGGGATCAATCAGCCGAACTGAACATCAAAGGATCAGGAAAGAAGATATCCTCTTCCCATCCAAAGCCCAAGGGAAAGAAAGATTGGGATCAGATAATATTATTAGCTAAAAAGTGGAAAAAAGTGTACCACAATTAGCTTCTAATCCTGAAACTAGAATCCTGTCTAAGCCAGAACCCGATTTCATTAATTCTTTTTCCAATGATATGTGTAATAATTTCAAAATTGTTTGTGGTAATTTGGATGTTATATATACCCAATTAGATAAATTATCCTCAGTAGTGGCCAAATTAATTAGTAACCAATAAAAATCAGTGGGGATAGCTGATCTTAATGAAAAGAAATATCAATTATTGGAAACTATCATTCAAGGTAAAGCAAGTCAAACTCAAAAAATTGAGAACATTCTCTCAACTCTCAAAGAAGAATTCATAAGTTCCTTCCAACCATTGAAAGAAGAACTAAAGACTACTACTAATAATTCTATTTTGCCTCTTAGTAAAAGATTGGATCTGCTTAATAATAAAGTGGACCTGCAACTTAACTTCATCAAAAATGATGTTAGGCACTTAAAATTCCATCTGACCAACCCCTTTGGGATTATCACAGAGGAACTAAAGCCTCTCAGACAAACTACTACTCCTTATGGGCCACCCTTAACAGAAATGCAAAGGAGTGAAACTTTAAGGCCTAGTCCTACTCCAGAAATGGAACAAGCTCTCAAGCTTTTACCTCCCATTTCTGAATGGCCTAAGTTCTCTGGAGAAGGACAATACAACCATATAAATTTCATCAAATTTATTGATTACACTATAAACTATTATGACTTACCAGAGGCTATAGCTGCAGTCAGACTACCTAGGCTGTTTGAAGGAGTAGCTCTAGATTGGTTTATCAGTAAGAGAAAGGAAGTAGTATTCTTACCATGGAATTCTCAGAAACTATTAATTCAAGAAAAATTTGGTTTTAGAATGTGGAAAATAATAATGATGAAGAATTTTGAAACTTCCTTATTTGACCCCTCTAAAGATAAACCTCAAAAATGGTGTCTGGAAAAAAAGAAGAGACTAGATTGCTTTTATCCAGATGCTGAAAAAGGAGTTTGATGAAAGGCTCCTTAACTTTTTTCCTGGTCATCTTAATCATTGTGTAAGATGCAGAATTAGTATGGAGGCTGACTTACCAACACTGATCAATGTGTTAGAAGAGGTGATAGAAATAAATGGGTTAGACAAAAAGGCTCCCTCCAAACCTAGAGAAAGCTTCAACACTAACAAAAACAGGGGAAAAACCCCTCATATTATTTCCCCTGAAAATAAGAAACCTGCTGAATACAAGGATAAAGAAAGAGTACCTGGAACTTGTTGAAGACTGGGCACATGAGATAAGACTGCCTATTACCCAAAAGAAAAATAGAAGTCATGGAAGGAGAACCAGAGAATGAAGAGAACTTGACTTATGACAAAAAATCTGACACTGAAGGATCATTATCAGAGTGTGAACTAGTCATGACCAATCCTATAAGTGTAATAGAAGGGGATATAGGCTCTTCTTTAGAGATCAATAACATTCATGGTGACTCCAGTTTCTCTCAACAGTGGGATCCTTCTTTAATTCCTAGACATGTCACTGAAGCCAAAACATTGACAGCCAAACCCATGAGTGGTAAAAGTTATGCTACTGGAAAAACTTTTTATATAACAGGATTATATAAAGAAAAAACCAATAAGACTATTGCTTGATAGTGGGGCCTTTTGCTCCTGTGTTTGTACTGAATTCCTGAACAAATGTGACCCCACTTGCAAAGAACACCTATTGCCCATCTCAAAGGCTAAGTTCAGTTCTTGTAACCCAACTATGAATTCTATTGGAGTATTTACTGCTCCTATAATAATGCCTCATACTAAAGGATCTCTGAGGATTCAAGTGGAATTTGTAGTGTTACTCAACAGATTATGTGACTACCTGATAATAGGTAATGATAATTTATGTCTATATGGTATAGATGTGTTCCAAAGTAAAGAAAGATATTTTACTATAGGAGGTAATTGGGACAAAAAGTTTAAGATATTTAACATCCAAACTAATTTCCCCACCTCCACTTATCAGAAACTCCTAGAATAATTCAATCAGGAATACTTATCACAGGCTGCTTTGAATAAAGAACTTTCTGAATAACATAAAAAAGGTATACAGACAGTTTGTTTTGAAAACCAAAATGCTTTCTGCACCAAAGATCATCCAATTGGAAATATCAAAGGTCATGACATTGTACTAAACTTAACCATCAAACCTCCTTATCCACCTAACCTAAGGAGGCCTGCTTATCCTTCTATCCCTAAATTTAGATTAGATCTTGAAGAACATATTGAAGAACTGATAAATCTTCAGGTATTGAGGAAGGTAGGGCATAATGAACCAGTAGATGTGACTAACCCTGTCATAATAGCATGGCATAATGAAAAATCCAGGATGGTAGGAGACTTTAGAATGCTAAACAAATATACCCAAGCAGACTATTATCCTATTCCCCATCTTGATCATGCCCTACATAAACTATCAAAAGCAAAATACATTACTACTATGGATATGCTTAAAGTATTTCACCAGATACCAATAAGTACTGAAAGCAGAAAGTTTATTATAATAATCTACCACTTGGGGATATATGAATACCTCAGGATGCCCTTTGGTATAAAGAATGCCCCATCACACTTTCAGAGAATGATGGTACTGTACTAGGAACCTACATCATAAAAGGATGGATGATGGTTTATATAGATGATGTCATTATATACTCTGATGATTGGGAGACTCATATAGAACAGGTCAGGCTAGTCCTCCAGAAAGTTTCCAAAGTGGTATTAAAAGTGTCTATGCAGAAATGCAAATTTGGATATGGGGAAATCAAAGCCCTGGGACATAAAGTCTCTGGTTTAACTCTAGCTTTGGATCAAAACAAGATAGCTGCTATAATGAACAGGCCAATCCTCAAAATAAAACAGAGTTGCTATCCTTCATTAGTTTCTGCACGTATTATAGGCAATACATCCCAAGATTTTCCATGATGAATAAAATTTTATATGAAATATTCAACAAAAATACTCTCTTTGAAATGACACATGAGAATTTGAAAAATTGTGAAGAATTAAAGACAGCTATGAATTCTACCCCATTACTAATCCAACCAGACTAATCAAAAAAATTTAAACTATTCATTGATGCTAGTATGAATTGATTAGGAGCAGACTTACAAAAAGAAAGAATAGAGGAAGACAAAACTGTAGAAAAACCTGTACTTTTCATCTCCAGGAAGATCAAAGATACTGAGAAAAGGTATGAAGCCAGCCAAATGGAAATCCTGGCTCTGGTATGGGCTTTAGAAAATCTGCACTACTACTTAGAGGTTACAACTTTCCAAGTAATCACAGACTGCAATGCTGTAAGGACTCTAATGAATATGAAGACCCCTAGTAGGCATATGCTCAGATGGCAAATTGCCATACAACAGTACAGAAGTCAAATGAGCATAGTCCATAAGGCTGGTACTAAACACCAGAATGCAGACAGTTTGAGTAGAAATTATTTCCCTAATGATCCCATCAACCCAGCATATGATCCTGAAGACCATGATTTCTTTCCAATCTTGAATATTAACCTTCTTGAAGTAGAAGCTCCAATTATGGGAATTCACACATGTGAATTAGATACTGTTTTCTTTGACTTAGTAAGGAAAGACTGCTCCCCTGATCTTAGGTTATTGGTCACTATTATGGAATGTGAGTCTCCAGAAGAAGCTCTTGGGAATAGTCTACCAGCTTCAATCCTCAAACCTTACAAAGCTGGTAGGTTTACATTATGGGATGGTCTCCTATATTATATACATCAACACTCCAGTGTATTGAAAATAAGCAACAAATAACACATACAGAATATACTAAAGTAATGCCATGAAAACTGCTCATCAGGACATTTTTCCGCTGAAAGAACCCTAGAAAAGGTCAAACAGACTTCTTGGTGGATAGATTGGAGAGAAGCAACCATTATGTTGCTAGTTGTGAGGCTTGCCAAAAATACAACAAAACTACTGGCAAAAGATTTGTACTTTTGCAGAAGATTGCTGAACCCAAGACTAGATGTGAAATTATTAACATGGACTTTGTCACAGGACTACCCCCTGGAGGAGCATACTCCTATAATTATTTCTTAGTTGTAGTAGACAGATACTCTAAGAAAGCAAAGTTTTTACCTAACCACAAAGAGTATACTGCTATGGATGTAGCTTTGCTGTTCTGGAATAGAATCATAGCTGATGTAGGAATACCAAAAATTATAATCAGTGATAGAGACCCCAAATTCATCTCTGAATTCTGGAGGAATTTACATGATATATTAGGAACTAATTTAGCCTTTTCTACTGCATACCATCCACAGACTGATGGATTAGCCAAAAGAATGATACAGACTCTGGAGGACATGTTGAGAAGATTCTGTAGTTTTGGTCTAGAACACAAGAATACAGATGGATACCGTCATGATTGGTTAAGCTTACTCCCAGCTTTGGAGATGGCTTATAATAGTAGCAAGCACTCCACTACTAAATAAGCCCCTTACATATTGGAAAGAGGATGGATTCCTAAGCTCCCTAGGAATAACTTGGACCAAGACTTAGCCACTATCCACCCTAAATCTCTGTATTTCAAGAAAATGATAGACTTAGCCAATGATCATGCCCACAAATGTGTAGAAGAGGCAATGGAATATAAAAAAAAGAGATGGGATAAATAACATAAGGAAACTGACTTTAGAATAGGAGATAATATTTTGATATCCACTACCAACTTTAACAACCTAGCAGGGAATAGAAAACTGAAGCCAGCCTTTGTGGGACCTTTTGTTATCAAGAAACTACATGGAAAAAATGCTGTAGAAGTAATTCTGAGTGAAGAATTATAAAGGAAGAACCCTTTATTTCCTGTTATTTTAGTAAAACACTTTCAGCACAGAGAAGGAAGTGACCTCCCTCTGGTAACAATCCCAGTTGAGTCTGACCCTGTGAAGGATAAAGGTAAAGTAAGCAGAATACTGAGAGACAAGAATTACAGGATCCAAGGTAAAGATGTTAGACTATACTTAGTCAGATACAAAGGAGAATCTGCAGATAAAGATGAATGGTTACCAGAGAAAAATTTACCTGATGGATCAATACATCTCAGCAACTATAGAGCCAGTAATAGAAACTAAAACAGACATGAATTTTTTTCCCCTCCAACATTTTTTTTCAGATATGGACATATCTTGCATGTAGGGGAATTTCAGCTTGCTACTATTACAGAGCGATCTGCAAGAGTAACAAAACAAGGAAAATAAAAAAAAACAAATAAAAACACATTAAGGAATGGATAATATTAAAATATTATTTCAAATTTAGATTCTCCATCTAAATTAAGGTAGGTTCACTCACTGACACCTACCCCAAATTCTAACTCCATATAATTTTAAATATTTAATGAAAAATTCAGAGAAAGCATGGCTATGAAATTCTGGCCATTTATAATGTTTCACATGAATCCTCATGTTTAGGTTTCACAGTGAATATTTAATCAGAATTTGTGAATTCTGTGTGTTAAAGAAGTTACAGGCAAAAAGGTGATCTGTCACAATTCCCACATGCAGCTGTGGCAGCTAAGATTCCAGCGTGCGGCTGAGTAGCAGCACTTCCATCCTGTCTAAGCAACCTGAAAGGCGGGTAAGCAGTCCCAGGCACCTGACTAGTACACAGCCATGTGACTACAGAATGGCTTGACACATTTTTGATGGCATGAGAAGTAAAGCACTGCCTAGACATGTTACTACTTTGATGGGGACATGCTACATATGTAATAAATGTACCTGGGGGTAGAACATAGTTAAAAAATACATAATGAGTATAAAATTACTTAAAAAGAACATTTTACATATTTTTACAAAATATATCAAGTAAACATAGAAATGTCAAAAATAGATAACAAAAGATTGAAAGATCTTAAAACCTAGCTTAAAGTGACAAATATCAGAACTTCAAGATATCAAAATATCCGTGACATTCCAAGGAAACCAAATATGTAAAAATATTACATACTTTCCCAAAATTATATATTTTAATTAATTATTTTAAGTAAATGATCAAAATTTGGAAAATAAGGACCAAAAGCATTACAATGCTCTTGTTACCGTCTACTATTACATAATTAAAACTGATATTACATCAAACCATTTGTAAAAAGGTCTACTATGAAGATATACTAACAGACCTGTGAATATCCCCTGAGAATACATAATAAAAGGAAAGTCATGCAGATAAATAAGGTGTTTCTCACATGGCAATCACTCAATTAACATAGAATAGTTCCTTTGCCCTGTAGAATTAGATGATACCCGTGCTACAGCACCAAGAATACATGCTGGGCCAATACTGGTTGCCCTGCTAGCCTTAGAAACCATCCCCTCTGGCCCCTATAGCCCTCAGAAGGACAGAAGTAAGACCCAAAAGGATATAAATAGAGGACTCTTTTTGAGGTTATTGGTACCCCAGACCCAGTTATATATACATACAGACACCATGCCAAAGTGATCAAATACTTATAAGAGATAAGTAAGTGACTTATGGCTTTATTCTGATTAGTATTATCCATCCAAACCTTATTTTATCAATTTATGCTGCTGAAAGACCTCTTACCCCAGATACAGGTTTGAAAACATCAGTACATGTCTCTAACAGGTACCTAAAGGAACTAATACTATACCAGTAAGTTTATTATCTTTTTTCTGTCGTGATAGCTTGGTTACAAAGCCCTGCCACTCCACTATATATTTTATATATATTATCTTTGGGCAATAACTCCTTTAAAAATATTATTAAAGGTTCCAGATTAACCAGGTTTATGGATTACAAAGTGAATTCCCTGAAGAAGAGGTGTTAAAGATCCCCAATATACCATTGTGACCCCTCTTTTTATTTATTTATTGATCAATTTATCAATACTAACCATTAATAACCAAACCACCTCACCTTGCATTTGCTTTATCCATATATTTATGGATCATTGCTGCATCTTTTTGTATAATTTATTTATTCTTTATCTTATCACCTCTGGTAGCTAAAAGCTAGCAAGGACCTTGGCATCCAGGAGGCTGACAGACAAGACAAGTATGTACATATGTATGTATGTATTATGTGCAATGATCATGATCGTCAGTCTGTCAAACTTGTCATCGACCACCACGTTCCAAGTTGATAACTTAAGGTGGGGGTAGCAATACATACAAAACACTTGTCCCAAAGTTTTTATTTTATCTTTTTATCTTTTTTGCTTTTGTTCTTGTGCTTCTCGAGTCACATTTATAAAGCTGACTTATGGATTTATGTATTTATCTTTACCTAAACTGGATTGTGATCTAGTATGTAATCTGTCCATATATACTTAACGATGACAAGAACTTCTTATAAATTTATTCACATATGTACTTAGATGGATAGGTATCAACGTGATCCGTCAAGGTTGAAGAGTGAAGGTAGAGGATTAGGATGATTCAAGCTACTCAATTTTTTTTTTTTAAAAAAAAAAAAGGCAAGAAAAAAGGAAAGAAGGAAAAAAGTAGTAAACTTATTAGTAGTACTAGTCTAGTCTAGATAGAGTCTAAGCTAAGTCGTCATCTTAAATATGATATCTCTCTCGATCTTCACCTGACTCTTAAAATAATGATCATCATCATCCTTACTCAATTCGATCATCCCCATCCTCACACCTCTTCTCATCACTACACTTTCTTCCCACCTTTCCCTCTCTCTTCCTTAGACTCAAGTCTCGGACTGGATTCCTCGATCGACCAGGGGTCTTGTCTTTGTCTTGGCCGGGTAGGTATACATACGTATGTACCCCTCCTCCGACCCAGTACTCACGTCATCGGGTCGAAGATCATCCTCGCGCGCGATGAGGATCGTACTGAGGCAGAGATGGGCTTGGACCGAATGGATCGATGGACTCGCGAAAGTGATGATCATCCTTCCAACTCGATCGGATCAGTGTTAGAAGGAGGGCGAGTAACAAGACGATCATCATAGGGCGGGGAAGGAAGTGAATACAAACGAGTAGAGTAGGATATGATCATGTTCGAGTGAAGCAAAACAACAGAGACTTGAAGAATCTTGTACATACATACCTTCCATAGGATCGTCGAGACCCAAGCAACGGGTAAAATGAGACATAGGATTAGAGTCATAATAATCACAAGGAGAAGTTGGGGATCGATGGAAGTGAGACGACTGGATTTGAGTCAACTGATTCCATACACCATCACTTTCTTTTTAAGGCTTAGAGAGATAAGAGTCTGAGATGAGCAAGTGAGTCAAAACAAAACAACTTTCGAGTATGGTAGTCGTCGTCGTCGAAGGTTGGGGATAAAGGGAGTAGAATGGAAGAGTGATAGGAAGAGGCGTGTGGTGGAACGCGAGGAATGAGTTTCATCGATCAGCTACCATGACGATGATCAAAAATTTGACCAACTTTTAAAACACCCATCAAAAAAAAAAAAAAAAGCCGGTGAAGAAGAAGAATCCGAGGGGATCGAGAGATGAGCAGGGTTTAAGAATAAACCACGAATCCAGGGATTGAGTACATACAGTTCCGACTCGAGTAACCTTCATTCGCCGACGGATTCTGAATCGGTGATCAGGTCAAACTCAGACTCATCCAAATCGTTTTTAGAATCGTGCACCGAGGTGAATTCATAAGATAAGCTGTCCGGCTCAGAAGAGCCGGATAGATTACAGGCAGGCTCGATTGAATCAATACGATCGGAAAGCTCATCGTTATTGGGACGATCTAATGTCGCAGCTGTGGCTTCAACCCAATCGAAACCTGGTCGGGTAGATGAGCTCGTCGGCACCAAGGATTCGACATCGGCTGAGCGTCGGTTGGTCATATCAGGTAGAAGGAAGCCGACGGAGGCAGATAGGGCCGATGTGCTCGGGTCGTCGCGATCAACCTGGTCCTGCTTGACAACCCGTAGATTGATCCATAGTCGGTCTCCGAACTTATTCCCGTCAGGTCGAACCAGACGCCATACTTGCATGTAACCGCCAGATTCCTCTGGTGCCATGACCTCGATTGAAATTTCTACCAGCTCGTTCGGAAGAGCAGCTAGGACCGGAAAAGACTCTCGGAATAAATCCTCAAAGCCTCCACTGAAAACGATTTGAGTTCCCACGGGCCATGGTTCATAGCCCGTATTGCGAACCCGCCAAACTTTGGTAAAGCGTGCACCAGCCGAGACGTAAGTGCCATCAGGAAGGTTCAAGTCCGAAACGAAGCTCGCCTCGAACGGCAGTCTAGATTGGTCTGCATCAATTCCGTATGATGCGGATGTCATGTCTGCACCCCGGGGTGAATCGGGAGTCGTAGCGCCGCCAGGTTGATAGTCGGACTCCGACCGGGGAGGTTGATAAGTGACTTCAACGCGAGCCGGAACCAAAGCTTCCTTGGGAAATGCACCCGGGAGGTCACTGATGCTGTTCTGATCAATGGTGTGTGAAGCATCTCTAGCTTCCTTCTGAACGTGTGATAGCGAGGGAGTATAATCAGATTCAGCGATTGAATTGATATCCAAGATCGGATTGCTGGAAAAATTCGGCTCCCTGGCTGCCCAAGTCGGAGGTTGGCAGCATTGCTCTGATTCGGCCAGGGTAGAGCCACCACAAACAGCTGGGCATATTGAAGGGTCAAGATGAGCTTCTCGGAGAGTAGTAGGGGTCGAAGCCTTGATCTTGTCCGAGTCACTTTTAGAAAAGGAGTTGATAGAGTGAAGAACCGCACAGTCGTTAGCAGTTGAAGGCCCCTTGGTAATCATCTCTGGGCGATTCATGGCCTTGGTCACCAGCGAGGCGTAACCACTCGAGGGTACGCTTGGCTCAGCTTCGGCTAATCCGATTAACTCTTCCATCGAAGTTGTGGAGTCAATAATTGAAGGGGGTCGATGAGTGGTCGAAGACCTAGAGGCCAAGATACTGGCTTGCCAAGTTTGAGAGTCGCGAATCTTCAGCATGGCATGATCAATATCATGTTTTGGAATCGGGCTAGATTCACATCGGCCACAGAGATCGTAGTCGGGACAGTCAGGGTGTGAACATTTGTACCGAATACCAAAAATGGGTTGATCACATGCATCGCAGGATATGTAGGGGTGCCTTTTGAGGTATTGAGCTGGGAGTTCTGGAGAAAGCAAGCTGGAATCTGTGATAGGAACAAGCCGGTGAAAAGGATGAATAGCTTGAGCGTTCCCAAAACATCCTTCGCACTATAAATGATCAGCAAAAAATTAAAAATACAAAGAAGGGTTGGCATATGACGCATCGGCCCGGATGATCCTTGGGCGAAATCACATACACAATCCCAGTCTGGACAATCCAAACATTTCCAACGAGTACCACGTATAGTTTTCTGACACATATCACAATCTGCATTGTGGAAAGAATCGGAACTCAAAGACTTGTGTGCCACGTCAGCTAGGGTCCCAAGCGATTGGCATGATGTAACAGCTCCACCATCATCTACCGTCATCTTTAGTATTTCAAAAGTGTGTTCGTTTGGATGGGGGCGATCGGGATCACTGAAGCATTGAAGACACTGCACAAGTTTAGGGTCAGTAAGCTGAGGATTTTTGACAAAAGATTCAGCAAATTAATCTACCAAGTCATAATCCGGACATTCAGCTTCAGTACACCTAGCTCGGAAGCCAGTGATGGTTTCAGAGCAGCCGTCACATTTGATTATCACGCAAGGTGATGTAATACTTGATATCGGACCCTTCAAAACAGCAGCGTTTGAGGGTTCCTGGGCAGAAATTCTACCAGTAGATTTCATCGTGGGTTCGAAGCTCGAGCAGTCTGCCGGATAATCGCAAGGGCTTCGCTTGTGAACCAAGGCAGTAAGACCTGCTCGACGCCCGTCACATTTGAGAGACTAGAAGTTGGAAAAAGTCAGCAGAGCGATAACCGGCTCAACCAACATTACAGCAACGATTATGACTAACCGGGTTCCATCCGGAAGAATCGGTGGCTGCGACCGCGTGATTTTCACCAACACCATGAGAGGAATCGTAGATAATTCCAGGATGTGCGACGGGCAAAGAAGTATCTGGCTTGGGAAACGTTGAATTGTGTTTCTTGAATTGAACAAAAATGCTAAAAGGGTGTTCCGGATGAACATCACGCTTGCAGTCATAACATTGTGCACACTAGAGAATTTTGAAAAAAAAAAAAAAATCAAAATCAATAGGAGCTCAACCTCATTTTGCTGTTGGTCAGGAGATCTCGATCTTACTAGGTTGAAATTTGAGCATGACGGATGACGGCACTTTGCTCGGAAACTAACGACTGGTTTGTCACAGCCACCGCAAAGTATTAACCTGGAAGGAGCGCACTCAAGAGGAGCAGGTGGTAGTCCAGGTAAAGCAATGTTGGAAGGGCTTTGTAAGCAGCTGGCTTGAGGAGGATCTTGTGATTGTTTTTTTTGCCTTTGGTAGTTCTCATTCCATTTTCCCCATTTCCAAGGCTTGTCGTCGGAGCTCTTGGGAGTTCGCCTTTCGCTAATTCTTCCGGTGGTAGCTGACATGATGGGAGCAACGAAGCAATCGGTACCTAAAGCCTCTGAGGAACAAGTGCATGGTGTGGATCTGTTGGGAGGTGGTGATTGGACGGGTGGTGGCGATGAAGGCGCGATGGGTGGAGTGAAAGATTCGGAAGGATTCGGATGAGATCGAACGAGCTCAAGGATATCCACGGCGGAGATTCGGAGGGAAGGGTTCAAGGACAATTTGGCGTCCAAGATGGTCGAGATACGATCGAAGTCTGATTGAGAGGATTGATGAAAGAATAAAGCCAACAGGTTATCGACCGTAAACCCACCTAGTCTCTTCTCGAGATCCGTCAATCTGTGTAGCATGGTAAGAAATGCTTTCACGGGTGAGTCGACCCCAAGCAGAGGCTTGGATAACGATTTCCAGTCGATGATGATCGAAGACCAGGAGGGTCGCTTGGAGTATTCCTTCAAAGATCGAAAGGAATCCCGTGGAGTCATGTTCCTGATAAGGTCTAATAGACTGGACGCTATTGAGTTTTTGAGGACCACTTGGATCAGTATGGCCCGGTCTTCATCTGAATCCTGACTATCGATCTTGAAGTAATCTCGGATCCCGAACAGTTCTCGTACGCGAAGGGCGAGTTCATCGGCCCAATCGTCAAAGTTCGAGCCATCCTGCAGCAGGTTTGGGCTTAGTTCACGACCGACCTCTTGAAACTTGAGTCGTTCGTGGGCCATCCGAACTGAATTCATCCTGGGAGCTTGGGGCTGCTGAGGGGGAAACGATCGATTGAAGCACCTTTGGGGCTAGTTGGAGCCGAGCCGACAGAAAGGGTGATTGACTTAATCCTTTCGGGTTTCTGGTCAGTTTCAGTCTGTCGTTGGGATGATGAGAATCAGAGGAGATGTCGATTGGAGGATGGCTGGTGGTCTTGGTCTCCTTGTCTCCTTGTCTCCTTCGTGGTAATGGTTTTCTGCTCCAGCCGCGCCAGTTCCTCCTCGAACCCGTCCTGATTGGCTTGGGGTGAGCCACTCGAGCAACGACTCCCCCGGTGGGGCATCTGCCGGCGGGGCTTTCCCCGAGAAACATTTATCGTCGACCAGAACTTGCGTTTCGAAGGCTACGGGGGGATATCGACAGGCGCCCAGGTGGACGGAATCGACTGCATCGGGTATCCGTAAGCACATTGGAGCGAGAATGATAATTGACTCTTGGGTAAATAACAAGAGCGCATTATTTTTCTCATGCCCCTAACCCTTAAACTCATGTGGTTTGAATATTGCAGGGACATAATCCACAGACTCTAGAAATCCTGAAACTCATGCTACTATTGGAATTTTGGAATTTGGCGTAATCAACGCTGAAGGTGTGTAGATTGCATGCCAAGGGCCACCAAAAAAAATTTCTCAAGCATCTTGAATTGGTTTTATGCGCCTTAAAAAACAATTCCAGAATCAAAAGAAAAAAAGAAAAGGGGGGTTTGTCTTTATTTTTGACCCTTATCTTAAGGTTTTTTGCTTAAATCTTCTTGTATTTTTTGAGCTGCAATCATCCTATCAGTATGTCAACAAGCTCAAAATAAATTTTGTAAGAATTTCAAAAGGGGTTTTTGCCTCCAAAACTTCAACAATTGGAAAAAAGGCCAAAAAGAAAGACATAATTTTGAATCTTGTTTAAATCCATGTTGTGAAGGATTTTTGATCTTTGGAATGGTACAGCTCTGTAAAACAGATAGAAAATTAACCCAAAATTGGACTTAGGAATTTTTAGAGGTTATCTCAAACCTTTGAGACCTATCTCAAAAAAAAGTAACATCATGGCATGATTTTGGGGAACTTTTTGGACCTTCAGAACAAAAAAAAATGATGTAAAATGAATGTACAATGAATGGTGATGTTAGATTCATGGCTCCAGTTGTGTGGGAGCCGTGTACACGGCTCCAGGCGTGTGGGAGCCGTGTAGGGCCCCACACGGCCTGTGGGAGTTGTGTAGGGCCCAAACACTACTCCATATATTTAAAATTTATTATTTATTATTTATTATTATTTATTATTTATTATTTATTGTTTATTATTTATTATTTATTATTTATTATTTATTATTTATTATTTATTATTTATTATTTATTATTCATTATATATAATTCATTATTTATTATTATTTATTATTTATTATTATTTATTATTTATTATTATTTATTATTTATTATTTATTATTTATTATTTATTATTTATTATTTATTATTTATTATTTATTATTTATTATTTATTATTTATTATTTATTATTTATTATTTATTATTTATTATTTATTATTTATTATTTATTATTATTTATTATTTATTATTATTTATTATTTATTATTTATTATTTATTATTTATTATTTATTATTTATTATTTATTATTTATTATTTATTATTTATTATTTATAATTTATAGTTTATTATTTATTATCCATTATTTATTATTTATTGGAGGCTACACAACTTGATTTTAGTTTTTTAGCGCGCTGTACAACTCAAATGGGACCTGTAGCATGCCACACAGCCCATTTGAGTCGTGTAGCATGCCACACGGCTCATTTGAGCCATGTAGGGTGCCACATGGCCCATTGAGCCGTGTACAGAGTTGTGTACACGGCTCAATGAGCCGTGAATTTAACATTACCCTACAATGAAAGATAAATAAATCAAAGAGTATTTTCAAAGCAATAACAAGGAATTCAAAATGAACAAGACAAAATAAAAAATCATAAATTAAAAATAAAGATGAAACTCAAAAAAAAAATTAAAATGAATTAACAGATAAAAATAAGAAATGAAACATGAAAACTGAAATTGAAATAAGGCGGCAGATATTTTGATTCCACTAAGTTAATAATGTCACACACCTTTTCTGGCATGTGAACCTCACATGCCACCATTTTTGGCATGCAAAGGTTCACACACCAAGAAGGGTGGTATGCACAGGTCCACACACCACCATATGTCATATGATGTGGCATGTGAAACTGCGCACACCAAATATGTTGGCCTATAGACCTTGGCATTCCAGAAAATGGTGTGTGACTAAAGAAAATTCATTGAAAATTTTCAAAAATTGTTAGAAATTCTGAGGATCATGTCAAAATAATAAGGTAAAATGGGAAATAGACCTATTGATGATATCTAAAAGAATGTAGTAACAGAAATATGATGAAAGGAAGTCAATATTTTTCAAAAAAAATTCCTCAATAGTTGTAAAAATTATTTTGTTTCCTCCAAGAAATGCAAAAAATGTGTGCAAGAATTAACAAAAAATTTCAAGAAAATAATAATGATAATAATAATGTGTTTTTCTTCAATGTTTTGATTGTTTTTATTTTTGGTTAGAAATTTTTAAAGCTAAAATTATTTCATAAAGAAAAGATTCGAAATCAAATACCTTAATATTTCAGGCTTGATTTGTTTCCCTTCTATATAGTTCAAAATTTGTTCCCAAAAGGATTTAATCACATATGTTTTATTCATGAGGCATCTTCCATTTTTTTAAATTCTTCCAGATATTTTGTGTATGATTTTATATTTTCTTTTGGAATTTCTTGGAGGGAAACAATGATTTTTTTAAAATCATTATGGAGAAAATCATGAATAATACTCCCTTCCTTTTATTATACTTCTATTAATACATTCTTGTATATCTCATCAATAGGTCTACATCCAATATTGAGTTTTAATTTCCAAATGATTATAATTATTTTGAATAATCATTGGAACGTTTTGGTTATTTCTTCTTTTTGAGTGACACACCAATTGTTGGTGTGAACAGGTCCACACTTCACATCATAGTTCATATGACAGCATATGGACCTATTCAAGCGACCATTATTTGTGTGTGGACCTTTGTGCACCAAAAATGGTGGCATGTGGGGTTCCCATGCCAAAAAAGGGATGTTCCATCAACAATTTAGTCATTTCAAAATAGGCTCCCCAGAAATCTATAAATATAAAATGATTGAAAATTCCTTGCACACCTCACCCAGTTTCAATGTTGTTGGGTTTGCATTCATTCAATAATTTTGCATTATATGCATCTTTTGCATCCAGTTCAGTCTGATTTTATTTTATTTTTCAGTCCACTCCTTCTTTTTTTGCAGTTTACTTTTTTTTTATTCTGCTTTTTCATTTTGCCAGTCTGAATTTTTTCAATAGTCACAAAAAAACTGATTTATGCAATTATATAGGTAGGGCTTTGTACTTTTCAAGTAAATCTTTGTATTCTATATAAGGCTTTTTTTATAATATCACACACAAACAGGGAAAAAACCTGTAACAAGGAAGCAATTTAAAACAGAGGAAATTAAAAACACATGTTATCAACACTAGTTACTCACTTGGTTCAAAATTTTTGTTTGAAAATTGAACATTTATGTAAACCGCCTTCCTTCCCACTTTTATATAATTCCCCCTCAAACCAGAAATAACAACACTTAATTTTATTTTGACTTATAAATTCCAATCAGGCTTTTTCTACATTAAAATTCAAACAAAAAAAGGAGCCAATTCCCAAATTCATCACATAGAAGAAGGTCCTCCTATCCCTACTTTGTGGTTCCAAATTCACTAAAAAAATCACATTCCAATTCCCTTCTTTATGATGCCCATAACCATCATATGGTAAAAACTTCCTTATTACCACCTACACCATAACTTCCCAACCATAAAATACATAGAATGCACAATTCTTTATTTTCACCTCCATACCATACCAGATCAACAAATGATAATTATCCCATTCCTCATCTTCAAAAGTTGCCAACTCTCCCTTCCAGCCACATGAATAATTTTAGATTTTCACCTCCTCCTCATTCTATTTCCATTCCAAACATTACACATCCCAATTCATCCTTTAATCTAACAACTTCAAGCAAAATTACTCCACCTCCTCACCAAAATTTTTATAATACTCCTCAAATTTCCAACATTTCTATTTCTGTGGAAATTCACCCTCATTTTTTCCGCACCAATGAGGCTCTCAATGTTGCCTTTTACCATTTAGAGCGCAATCAAAATCAAAATAATGAAAATTTTGATCAAATAAAATTTTGAAAGGACCATGATTCTGGTTCCCCACAATATGCATCTAGTGGAATTGAAGATTACCTGCCAGGCCAACCACATAAGACTTTTATTCAAGTTGATATTATGGAGCCCACAAAATTGGGAAACAATCCAATCATTGTTGAAAATGAAGAAAAAATTCAAAAAAGCACAAAATATCCACCCTGTTGCCTGGGGTTTGATGGGACATACTCTCTTTGAACCATAAACTCTACAACCCACCAGTTTGCGCCAACATTGCCAAGAAATCCTTTTCCAATACAAGAAAAGATCCCTCTGGTCTAGCAATGAACAGGTTTTATTGCCACAGAAAATACCACAGCAAGAGTTTCTCCATATGTTAAAGATTGCTACTAGAGATCATCATTCCCCTCAGGATCAACTGCTCTCAAATTTGAAGCTGATGAACTCTAATTTTGACTGAACTTCAATGGGTGTTAACCAAAGTACTTGAAATTCCCTCAATTTCCAGACAAGGGAAGGATACACATTTAGGTTAAATAGAAATATTCACCACAAAATTGGTATTTTTAATCCCACTAGTGGGAAAAACCCATCATTCCTCCAATTTCATGTATTTGAGAGGTAAAATGAATTGCGCAATGACACAGATGGGGCTAAAATGTGGCACAGGTTTTTTTTATCAGGATTCAAGACATTCTGCACCAACATTATGGTTTGATCAATATTTTTCAAAGATATTTTCCTCAGTTTGCTCCATATTAATCCATCAGGCTTGCTGATCCATCTTCAGAAAATATGGATCAAAGAGTTTAAAAAATACCAATAAGAGACCTAACAGCTGCATGATGTCTGGAAGTGTTGGTATTCCCCTTTTTTTTCTGAATATGAAATTCAAAGCTTGCTAATAGAATTTTATCACACAAAATGAATTATTTAATTGTAAATCTCAATTGAGCCATAGAGATTTCATTATCAGGCACTCAGATGGTTCCTTGAGGGGAATTAGTGAACTGAGAAAATTGTATGATCCTCTGAACTATGTTATTTTTCATCCTTATGGTGAATCAGGTTGGTTTCCAGAACTGAAAGAACAACCAGGAAAGAATAGGTTCACTGCCATGAATTTTCATTCAATTTTTCTCAAATTTATTCATACTAATTATTAAATTTTTTCATGACTGGGTTATTTGTCTATTCCAATCATCAAAATAATCTAAGGATTGAGCAGTTTGATGTTGTTGATTCCATCAATAATTTTGTTGAGATGGGTAAGGGAACAGGTGAATTTTTTTCTATTCAATTTTTGATTTGAGATTTATTTCTATCTTCTGCCAAATTTTATGCATAACTTGAAATTTCCTTATTCTAAGTTTTTTTATCCTTTCCCAATAATTCATTTTTTATCCAATTAAAATGAAGGATTTATATCAAGATTCTATGCCAATTTTTCAGCTTATAAGAAATCCTGATCTTTTTATAGCAGTAACATGTAACCCGGGATGGCCAGAAATGTTAAACAATCTTTTGCTATTTCAAACGGGAGAGGATAGGCCAGATATTTCCACACATGTTTTAAACTCAAAATTGAAAAGGATATGTGATGAAATAAATATTTGGGACCACAATTGGATCCACTCATTTTGAAGAATTCCAGCAAGAGAGGCCCTTCACATGCTCAAACTTTGGTGATACTGCATCATTACCACAATCCCAGAACATCTGGAAACATTGAAATTATTGCTTGTGCAGAGATTCCTAATTAAATGAACAAACCCTCATCTTTTCCAAGAATTCAAGAGACACATAATAAATAGATCATGTGGTATTTTCAACCTTGAATTCACTTGCATGGATAATGGCACATGCAGAATGAGATACTCCAAAGCCATCTTCCCTGCAACCATCATGGGTTTACCCTTTGGAAAAATATCAATATCACATAAATGCCAAAGTATTTTCAGGTATCTCAGGTGTTGAATATCTCTACAAATGTTTATGAGGACCATGAATTTCTTACTTTTTAGGTGGAAACTTGGATGAAATAAACTATTTTAGGGATTAAACATGGGTTGATTCACCTGAGGCAGACTGGAGAGTATTTTCCTTCAAATTCTCTTCCATCTCAACCGCTTTTATGCAAATAGAAATTCAGTTTCATTACCATTAACAATTCATTTTTGAACCTGATGAAGCACTGAATGAAGTGGTCCAGAGACCAAAAAATTAAAAAAATATGTTGATAGAATAATTCAAAAGGAATTCAATTGCATTTTTTTCAAGGACCATCAAATATTCTGAATTTCTACAAATTTACACATGGTACCCCCAGAGAAGAGAATGGAGGGCAATACAGAGCATTTTTTCAATTGGAAGGATTTATACTTTTTATCCTACAGATTCTGAGAGGTAGTTTCTCAGATTTTTGTTGAATAATTCTTTTAGTTAAAATTCTTTCAATCACCTAAATCAGGTAAATGGAATTTATTATACAAATATCAGAGAGTCTTCCTTGTCCAAGGTTCTACTTGAGGAAAATTATCATTTGGAAACAAAAATGGAAGAAGCTGAGGAAAATCTTTGACCTGCTAAGTTAAGGAAGTTTTTTTGGAATTCTTTTATAAATTTTTAAGCCTGAAGACCCAAATTTCCCATGGGATGCTTCCTTCAATTTTATGGTTGGTGATTTAATTCAGTCTGGAATCACCAATCAAAGATTTCTCAAAAATGAAATATCAAGATACATAACCCCTATTATATTTCAAAACTTTTGCAAAATTTTTGAAGAATATTTTGCTTATCTTCCAATACTTAACGGCTCTGTTTTCAATCATATACAGAAGCAAATCTTTGATCTGATGATGAAGTCATGAAAAATATTTACCTATATGAATTGAATTTGGAAAACATAAGAATTTAAAATAAAAGAAGATTAGCCAAAACAAAAACAGAAAATCCAGTCCATTCTTGTTTATTGGGTTGAAAATTGATAGGAAAAATTCCCACACTTGAATTATATGTTTTTTTAAGGGTGATGTTGAATTCAAGGCTCCAGTAGTGTGGGAGCCGTGTAGGGCCCCACATGGCCTGTGGGAGTCGTGTAGGGCCCCACACAGCCTGTGGGAGTTGTGTAGGGCCCCTCAACTCATGGGGGCCTATATACTACTCCATATAATTTATTACTTATTATTTGTTATTTATTATTTATTATTTACTATTTACTATTTATTATTTACTATTTATTATTAATTATTAATTATTTATTATTTATTATTTATTATTTATTATTTATTATTTATTATTTATTATTTATTATTTATTATTTATTATTTATTATTTATTATTTATTATTTATTATTTATTATTTATTATTTATTATTTATTATTTATTATTTATTATTTATTATTTATTATTTATTATTTATTATTTATTATTTATTATTTATTATTTATTATTTATTATTTATTATTTATTATTTATTATTTATTATTTATTATTTATTATTTATTATTTATTATTTATTATTTATTATTTATTATTTATTATTTATTATTTATTATTTATTATTTATTATTTATTATTTATTATTTATTATTTATTATTTATTATTTATTATTTATTATTTATTATTTATTATTTATTATTTATTATTTATTATTTATTATTTATTATTTATTATTTATTATTTATTATTTATTATTTATTATTTATTATTTATTATTTATTATTTATTATTTATTATTTATTATTTATTATTTATTATTTATTATTTATTATTTATTATTTATTATTTATTATTTATTATTTATTATTTATTATTTATTATTTATTATTTATTATTTATTATTTATTATTTATTATTTATTATTTATTATTTATTATTTATTATTTATTATTTATTATTTATTATTTATTATTTATTATTTATTATTCATTATTTATTATTTATTATTTATTATTTATTATTTATTATTTATTATTTATTATTTATTATTTATTATTTATTATTTATTATTTATTATTTATTATTTATTATTTATTATTTATTATTTATTATTTATTATTTATTATTTATTATTTATTATTTATTATTTATTATTTATTATTTATTATTTATTATTTATTATTTATTATTTATTATTTATTATTTATTATTTATTATTTATTATTTATTATTTATTATTTATTATTTATTATTTATTATTTATTATTTATTATTTATTATTTATTATTTATTATTTGTTATTTATTATTTATTATTTGTTATTTATTATTTATTATTTATTATTTATTATTTATTATTTCTTATTTATTACTTATTACTTATTATTTATTATTTATTATTTATCATTTATTATTTATTATATATAATTTATTATTTGTTATTTATAATTCATTATTCATTATTTATTAATTAGTGCAGCCTACACAACTTGATTTTAGTTGTTTACATGCCATTCAACGCAAATGGGACGTGTAGCATGCCACACAGCCCATTTGAGTTGTGTAGCATGCCACACGGCCCATTTGAGCCATGTAGCATGCCACACGGCTCATTTGAGTAGTTTAGGGTGCCACACGGCCCATTGAGCCATGTACACATTTCAAAGAGCCGTGTACAGAGCCGTGTACATGGGCCAATGAGCCGTGAACTTAACATTACCTTTTTTTTAATGCAACAATAGAAAAAAAATTCAAAAATCTATTGTACCATTCAAAAATAAAATTTAATCCAAATTGATGATGAATTCAATAGGGCATATCTGAGTGATAATATTGAAAAATTTGAAGTAAACATTTCAGGAAGAACATCCTTTCTATTTTTTTCTTTCAAAATAAACCATGAACCAATGGTTTTAACTGCAAAAAATGAAATTTTGAAAAAAAATGGATAAGCCTGAAACCATCCACTTAATTTTTTGAAAAATTTTACTCTGATACACCTTGATAGGAAGCACAAATTCTAAAATGGAAAAGCATCAGCCTCATTCTCAAAAAGTCCTAAAAGCTTCTTAAGAAGGATTGGTTTTGAAATTACCAAGGTTCATCCAGTAGCATGAAATGAAGATTAAAAATATTTTTGGCCCAGGCTAAAATAATGTCTTCAGAATTACTCAAATCAGGCCTTATCTTGAAAAATGCAAGGTTTTAGGATTTTTTGCTAAATTCAATTCCAAAGGTTTTATTTTGCACAAAATAATATATATATATGTTTTTGCCCACAGGTGTGAATATAGTGATTTGATTCACAATATCCACACCATTTGGCATTTTTTACCATTTCAAAAGGGTTGAGAACTTTATTCTAAGTTTTCATGCCATTCCCTGAAATTGGATTGGCATGCACCCCATTTGAAAAACCAGAGGGGGGGTGGCCTGGCCCTTCCGCAAGCCCATTTGCCATTCTGGGCACAGGAAGGCCATAAAAATGTCTGGTCCAGCCATGGGGCTGTGGAGTTTTGACCCTGAAGTCAAACTTTTGTTGCTGCAGTGGTTTTTGAACCCTTTCAAACCCCTCTGTGTTGCTTTCCATAACAAAAAGGCTTTGAAGTGTTTTCAATGGGTCCCAGCCAATGCTGGGTTGGGGGCCAGTACAACTCTGCCTTCTTCTTTTTAATACTAATAAATGAATATATGATTTTATTTTTGGGTCCTTTTAGAAGGAGTCTAAGTAGAATGTTGCTCTGGAAAATTATCAGAGCCCCTCAGGATTCTTTTCATTTGTTTAAATATGTTTTTTTCAACTTTCACTGCCCCTCATTTTACTCCGTTTTGTATATATTTTTTTATTTTTAAGAAATTTATTTACCTATTTTTACCTAATCATTCTTTAAGATCCTTTTTTCATATGATCCAGAGTTTGAACATTTATAAAAATTTCAAATGCATTTTGATAGTAATATTTATGGTTGAACCATATTTTCCAAAGTTTCAATGTCTTTCAACATATTTACTCTTAACAAGGGAAATAAGGGACTCTGAACTGATTTTTTATTTCCCATATCATCAGATATCAATTACTATTCTCTCAAAATAGCCATCCTATCCACCCAACTATTCAAAAAAAACATATTAAAAAATGTATAAAACTAACAAATTCAATTCTTGTTATGATGGATTAGAGATAAAAATAGTTCTAGTTTTATCAAGAAAGGGTAATCAATTGCATTTGAAATCCTTCCCCCTCTATAATTCATTCCGCTGGTAATTTAAATGTCACCAGTCATTAATCCTGAAATCTCTCAATTATTTATCAAGATTTTTATCATACACCTCCAACAACATTTACAAACTTTGAATCTAATTCCCACTATCCTTCCTTCATTTCTTCAGGTAGATAATTTTATCCCCTGGGCTACTCCAAATCTGCTTCATATAGATCCAAATCATTTACAAAACATATACCAGCCTCAAGAACCTTCAAGAAATGAGAAAGGCCTTCAACCATATTAAAATTACAACTGAATATATGATATGAGTTATGAAAATTGAACTATTGAATGAAAACCCCAAAATGATTCCATTGAGGTATACTTTCTTTGTTTATTTTTGCATGAAATAAAAACTCATCAATCTATTTTTTATTTGTAAAATATGATTTTTATAATGAGATCTGAGACTTATATTCCATCTCAAGGCCATAAAAAATATCAAAAACTTGAATTTCAATCTGGATTTCACAAATATTCTCAAGTAAATCAAACTTACCAAACTTATAACCCAAGATCTGATATAATTTAAAGTCCTTCTTCTATTCAGAAATAAATGCAAAATTATCCCATGCTGTAACTTCCAGATGTATCCCAAATTCTGCACAGGCACTCTAGGTATATAAGATATTTCTTTCTAATTTTTTCAAATAATATAGTTTTTTACTGATTAATGTTTCTTTGTTTTGAAATATAAGCCTTATATATTTGGCTAAAATTATTCCAGGTAAATAAAGAAAACATTGCTGTATATTTCACCAAGTTGGCAAAGTATGATTCTCTGATGCCAAAGTTAAAACTGATGTGGGTGATAAAGACATTCCTGCTGTGTGTAATGGACAACATCGAAATTATTTTATTATCACCAAGGCAAATATAAGGCCCCCTCCTGAATGATGTTTTCAAAATTATTCTGAATTGCTGCATTTTTCCCCAAAATTAGGCAAAGGATTCTGTTTATGCAGTTATCATCCTGAATTCACACAAGGAAAACAATTTTTATGTGAAGTGGGCCCCTTGGGAGGCTATAATGAATCAAATACTGGTCATCATTTCAGATATCCTCTGAGAGGTTTGATTTCCCCTTCAAGATTGAAGTTTTTGAAATAATCAAATAAAGCTAATTTTCTCTGGTTTTGATAAATACAGAAACCAACCATGAAACTTGTTTTGATGCTAGTAATAAATAAATTCATCCCAGAGCTCAACCTGATTTTCCATCAAAATTCAGATCCATGATTTCAGCTGTTTTCCCTTCAAAAAGAACATTGAAATAATTTAGCCCAGAAGATGGAAAAAATTTGACCAGAATCAAAGATTTTCATATCATTAAAAATAGAATGTTGAAAGAAGTTATTTCTGTTAGATAGTCTCTTCAAGATGTCCTGAATCAAATGATTAAATCATCTTGGAACTGGATACATTCACTGATGACCTCATCAGATCAAACATTTGAAGCCTTGTTCTTCTCTCACCCTTTATCAATATCTTTTGCTAAAAAATTCAAGAATGTTGGAATAATGGATGTCACATATGAGAAAAACTGCTATAGATTTTCTTTGTATCACTTTGTTTGAATGTATTCAACCGGCCAATAATTTTCAACTGAATTTTCCTTGATGAGCCATGAAAACCAAGAATTATATTCTTGGGATTTTTCACAGCTCAGATTGATATTTTATAATGAAGATATCTCCAAAGTTTTTGCAATATGCTTATAATTGGCACTTATTAACGAAATCGAGGATAAATTTGGTGTAAATTATCATTAATAAATTGAATAAGATTCAATATTTATTGATATGGTATGGAATATTTTACTGAAAACCTTCATCATCACAGTGTTCAACTACTTTACCTATGGAATATTGAAAGGTATCTATTAGCCAGATGAAAAAGTGTTTTTGGATATGAAAAACTTTTGGGATCATCTATTTCTTTTTTGAAAACATTTTTTGTGTCAAGAATCACAAATTAATATGAATCTAATTGGTCAATATTGGGTTCCCTCATGAGAACAGAACTGGGTTTTTCACAGAAAATCTGAAACTTCTGGATGAAGCATGATAAAATTGTTGTAGCCCTGTGTCACGACTTCCCCTGGTGTGCAAGGGGCTGAAGGCACAGGCACTAATTCTCATAGAACTCAAGGATTATTTGTTGGAATTGCAATGAATATGATGAGAGAACGATTACAATCGATGAGAAGATAGAAGGATTGAATGGATAAGTCCAGGAGGAGGCTGTTGAATAAGGGGTTGTTGAATCCTTTAAGAGTAAAATGAGGAAGGGGAAAGGTGATATGAGCTAAGCAGGCTGGGTGAAATATTTCTTGCGCTGAGATGACACCCAATGGCAGAGGTACTAACCAGTAAGAAGTAGTATACTAATTCCTTGGTGTCACGACTGCCCCTGGCGTGCAAGGGGCTGAAGGCACAGGCACTACTACTCATAGAACTCAAGGATGTTTGATTGGATTTCAATGAAGGAGATGAAAGGAGGAGTGCAAGTGATGAGAAGAGGAAGGATGAGAAGACCAGTAAGAAGTAGCATACTAATTCCTTGGGGGGAATTAGTCCAGGATGGAAGGAGAGGCCAGTATATGTGAGAGCTGAGAAGGAGGCCTTGAGGGATGAGTGGCTGGTGTTTCAGGTCGGAGTTCCCATGGTATTACATGTTGACTGATTGGGCTGGAGGCTGCAGTTGACTAATTGGGTGATGGGCCTATCCAGGAAGGTTTGACATGTACTGATCTGGAGTCCTGGGAGTATGGGCTGAACAGACAGTGGAGAGTATGTACTATGTATATACTAAGTGTAGTATGTACTAACTCATATACCAATTGGGTTGAGGAGTGATGAAGGTTGTACCAAGCCATGGAGAGAGGGAGAGGTCCTGAGAAGGTTGGCTGAATCACATGACAGGTGAAGTGTACATGGACATAGAGCTTATACCATACAGGGAGAGGGTGAAGCTGGTGGAAGAGGATGGAGACTGCAAGAGATGCAGAGGTAGTACTAGCCGGTGGAAGGTACAGGAGTAGTGAAGTTGGGTTTGATATGAGGGTGAGTTTGATGAAGAGGTTGGATTGGTTTAGTTGAAGGAGTGTCAGAACTACGGTTATGACAGTACCCCCCCTGAAAGGGAAGGGGCAGCTCCTGATGCCCAAAGAAGGATGTGCTGGGGGTGAGAATTGAGGTCTGCTGTACTTGCTGGTTGGAAGCTGGCAGGCTTGGAAGCAAGGTTAAATAGCTTGAAGCCTGTGAAGTATTGCACAGTGTCTGGGACTCAAAGTCTGAGGTTAGCACAACAGTTATGACACTTGGGGGGAATTAGTCCAGGAGGGAAGGAGGGCCAGTATATGTGAGAAGTGGGAGGGATGCCTTTGCTAACAACTTCCTGTTGAAAGTCAACAAAACCACTCTCAAAAATGCTAATTACAAGAAAATTGAGGATGATGTTCCCAAGGATGTCCATACAATTGCAAAGCAGCTCAATCAGATACCTCAGCTTGAACAATACATCTGCTGTTCCCAGCGCTTTTTGCTCTATTCATTTGGATCTGCCCCAGAATTATGCACATATTGAAGAACCCCAACAGTCAAAACTTGCAATCAAGAATTATTAAAATCCACGGTAAAGTTACCTTTGGCACTCAACTTCACTGTTTCCTATCAACGTCATCCCCTAAACACCTCTGTGACCCAACCATCTAAGCCTTGTATGGCCTACTGTCTTCAAAAATTTGAAAACTGGCCTACATGGTTTATCAACTTTCCTGGCATTGAAGAAGAAATATTCAAATGGTGATATACACTCAGCTCACAAGACCCTCAAATCATTACTCATATCCAACAATTGCAGTCCTGGAAAATGTTTTCACAAAATTCCAAAAGAAGAAAAATGTTTCACGGACTCACATTCAGGTTATATGTTTATTTGTTCACCGCTTTTGGAAACAAACTCTCAGGACAGCAAGCTTCAATGGGTATTATGCTTCTCACATGCCTCAATCTACCACCTTTCTTGAAACACAAAACCCAGAATCTATAACTTGCTGCAATTTGCCTGCCCCTCAAAAACCTGACACAACCTCCATCTCACATCTTTTGGCACCTGTCATTGATGAATTAATAGCTTTGGATAGGGGAAAAAACTTCACCACTCCAAGTTTACCCCATGGTTGCCAAATATCTATCCATCTTGGTGCCCTTATTGGTGATGTAGTTGCAAGTTGGGTTTGATCCAAGATTGAAGTTGATGAATGGTTGGATTGGTTGAGTTGAAGAGGTTTCAGGAATTTGGTGATGACACCCTGTGGAATTCCAACGACTTTCATCTGGGAAATATAATGAATGCAAGGGCTGTAGGTTCCCATTCTTCCACCAATTACTACATGATTAATTACAAGGGGCATATTTTTAAATTGCATTGAATTATCATGTGTATTACTCAATAAAAAAAAAGAGATAAAGAACACCAAAGCTGGCTAATAATTGAAAGGGTGATGATAAATTCACAACTCCAGTCATGTGGGAGTCGTGTAGGGCCCCACACAACCTGTGGGAGTTTTTTAGGGCCCCACACAACCTTTGGAAGTTGTGTAGGTCCCCTCAACGCATGGGGGCCCATACACTACTCCAAAGGGTTTTTCCAAACACGCGCAACCCCTGGGGGGGCATATACCCCCCATAATGGCCATTTTTGATTTTTGTACACCTGTAAACAACCATTTAGACCTGTGTAAGGGGGTATGCAACCCCCCAGGGTTTTTTAATAATTTATTTATTTTTATTTTATTTTGTATTTTGTATTTCATATTTTTGTTTTTTTTAAAACCAAAAAATCAATGTTTTTTGATTTTTGGTTGATTTCTGTTTTTTTTGTTTAGTTTATTTTAGTTTTTTTTAGGCCTGAAATTCTTTTAGTTGTGTGGTACAGAAAACAACTAGATTTGAGTTAAGTACAACCCTACAAAACCCATTTGAGTCGTGTAGCATGCCACACCGCCCATTTGAGGTGTGTAGCATGCCACACGACCTATTTGAGCTGTGTAGCATGCCACACAACCCATTTGAGTTGTGTAGCATGCCACATGGCCCATGTACGTTGTGTAGCATGCCAAACGGCACATTTGAGTTGTGTAGCATGCCACACAGCCCATTTAAGTTGTGTAGCATGCCGCACAGCCCATTTGAGTTGTGTAGCATGCCACACAGCCCATTTGAGTTGTGTACACAACTGAAAGAGTTGTGAATTTAACATTAACCTAATTGAAAATATTGATGAATTTGAAAAATTTCACAAGAAAATTCCTATGTATGCATTTCTCAAATCCAGATTTATATATTGAAATATCTCTGAAGAAACAAAAAAATCATGCACAAGAAATTTTTTCAAGTAGATTAAAGTCCCTTGCAGTCATATGTTATATTACATCAGGCACTCTGGAAGGCTAATGTAGCCCAATGACATTCATTCACAGTGGAATATTCATGTGGATACTTATTATGATCTCTGATCATTCATTTTTGTTCCAAAATCTCAAAGAAAATGTAAAATTATTTGTGCTAGTGTCAGAAATCTTTCAAAAGATAGGAAAAAGATTTTGCAACAAATCAAAATTTTTATTTCTTTAGACTAAAGTTTTGGATTCCTAAGACTCTAGAATCAAAAAGGGGAAGCCTCCCAGACCCAGCTCAAAGCACCAGTTAGTATTCAAAAAGAAGGGAGCCTTTATTTTTTTAAATCAAGGAAAAGAGGCTTGAAGACAAAATGTGGCAAAAAAATGGAGAGGGAACTGCTGAGGCAGGAATAGAAGAAGGAAAAAAACATAAATTTAAAGATTAAAAGGAGACATTCAGAAAAAGAGAACATCAGGAGAGATTCTGAAAAAAATATCATAGACAACGTTAAAAGAAAATTCAGTAAAAATTAAAGTAGATTTGGACAATTCAAAAAATTCACCAATATTGGGAGATTATGAAGCTAGATATGAAGAAATGGAATGAGAATCTCAAAAAAAGATTAGAGAAATATTCAAAGATATGTTGATTAGGAGAAGAAGGAAAGTACAAAAATATTTGGAAGTGAAATAAATAATTCTGAATATAAGAAGGAATCAAGACAAGATTTGCATCACAGAAGATTTTTAAAAAAATAAAACCACAATTGGAAAATAAAAAATATATGATAAAAATCAAAGAATAATTCAAAAATAAGGAAACCCAAGCAATAATGAAAGGGTATTGAGCTTAATGAGAAGATCATGAAAGGAAAATTCAATCCAATCAGGATCAAAGTCACATGCGTTACAGTTGTGGGAGTTCCCATTCTTCAGCCAGGAACCTGCAGGCTTAATTGAATAAAAACATGCAACAAGTTCAATAATGTTCAATTTCTTCTATGCAGGTTCAATCTGTAGGGTTTCAAAAAGATACATCAAACAACCACACAAACTGAACAAAGAAGGAATGAATGAAAAAATAGTTGGTTAAACCTGATTCCACTCTCTGAGCCTGTTTGTCTAACTTTGTGAATTGGGTTTGAAAAAAGGGCTTGTAATGAGTTTCTGAATTTAGCCTTGTTTTGCCTCTATCTTTCTTCTTCACTCACTTTCATTAATCCTGTCTTCATTTTACCACTGTAAGGTAACTTCTTTACCATTAATTGTGTGTCTGTCTCCTTTGGTAATGTTTTCCTCAGTAAGTTAGTTTCATATGCTCTTGCATCATCTGCTGAGATTGATTCATCACATCAAGCTTTGTCTCAGTTCCCTTTATTGGAACAATTTAATCACAGTTTTCCTGAGACTTCAAAACTACACTTCAGACTTTGAAGTGAGACTTGCATTCTTTGGATGTCTCTTGCAACTATCCTTCTCCCATTTGGCATCATGAATGCATAATATTTCTCAATAGTATGCGGGGTGGCTGTGTGAAAGTAAATAAAGTAACTCAACTGAATCAATATCAAGTAGTTTTCCACCTCTAGAAAGTTTCATTTTTGGATTTCACATATGCACTCTCTCCACCAGAAAATCTTCCCTCACCTATTATAATTATGATATTAATAGTTTAGGGAGATCCAGCAGCCCACAGGCCTAAAGAAACTTAGATCCCATTCCTCCTTCCAAATCTCCTTTGGTGGAACCTCTTGATGATCCCTTGGCCAAAAAGAACTCTCCAAAGGCTCCAGAGGATACTCTCAATCAGATCAAGGATTCACTCAATTCTTCCAATGATAATTCAACTTGTGGTAGGACTAGGTCTTGCAGAAATGTCCCCCAGTCAGAGGCTCCAACCTTCATTATTGCTTTGATCCAGGAACATAATCAAAATGCCTTTCAACCTAACACAAGTGGCCCTAGCTTTTGCACTCTTGGCATAAATCAGCCTGACCACTTTACTGGGGACCATAATCATAAAATTAGATCCTATTTAAACTCCTTTGAAATATGCTTCTCCAATGAACCTAATAATTTGCCTATGGACCAGCAAAAATTCATGTATGCATCTTCCTTCTTAGGAGGTAGAGCCTTGCAGTGTTTTGAGCCATAACTCAAATTGTTATCCAAAAATATCCCTGCTTTTATCTTAAACAATTGGCATAGATTTGAGGAAAAAATCTTCACCTTTTTTGGAAACCCCAAAAAAGTGCAAAAAACCAAATACAAAATTAGTGGTCTGGTCATGAAGGAAAGAATTAGGGCTTCCATTTATATTTTGAATTTTTGAAACTTGCAGTCTCACATCCAATGGAACAAGTATTCCCTCTTATTTCATTTTTGGAATGTTTTACCAGCACACATTATTGAACAACTTGCAATTGGAGGGCATAAGACAACCACCCTTCAGCAGCTAATATATTGTGTTATCAAGCATGACAATGGCTATCTAAATATGAATTGTTCTTGAAAAAAAAATCATGGTTCATCAAAATCAGCTTAAAAGGCTGAAAACTCTTCAAAAAAAATTGAAGCACCCAGAACAATCCAAACCAAATCCTAGTTTGAACTCCAGAAATGGGAAGGCTGCCACACAAACTCCAAGCTTCCTGGATAAGTAAACTGGGTTTCTCCAGAACAAGGAATGGCTAAGGAGGGAAAGGGAGGTGTCATGTATGTATTTAAGAGGAAAGAATGATGTGAATATTTGTGGAAATCAGTTAGCTTGTGAAGCTGCTAAGTTTAAAAAAAATAGCTTTTAGTTTTCTTGATACTTGCAGATTTTTGGATATTTTTTAGCTTTCCTTGCAACTGAAAGTCAATATTTGCATTTGAAATTCCTTGAAAAATCCAAGTTTGAGATTTTTCTTTTGCATTCCAATTAAATGCCTTACAGTTTCCTTCTTGACTCCAGAGCTATTTTTTCTTTTATAAGCCTAACTTTTGCCACTTCATCTTACATGTTCCAAGAGAGAAAAATTTCTCCTCTATTTAGTAAGTAGTGTGTCTGAGCCATCTCATTGGGTCACCCATAGGGAAAAATGAACTTTTGCATTTTCCAGTTTCCACAGATTTGAATGGTTTCTTTTAATTGGATATCCCTGGAATGGATGACAACATTCTAGGCCATGAATTCCTAGTATACTGGAATCCAGATGTGAATTTTTAAGAAGGAGTAATCAAACTGCAAGCATCTCAACCTCAAAATGCTATCCAGTATTTAAACCAGCAATTAAAAAGTCTACCTGACACTGTCATTAAGTTGGATGTCATCTTTCTTCCAGGAGATTTGCCATATCCTGACTTCCAGTCCCAATTCCACTCTTCAGATATAGAGTTATTGCTTAAATATCCAACTGAACTCTTCCTTGCTTCTTTCAATAGAAGCAGGGACCACTAAAAGCTGTATTTTTAGAACCCTAATACTTTTTCATCATGCTGATACTTTGAAACCTGCGCTCAAAGATTATCAAAATATTGAAGATTTATAAATCATTTGGGAGTATTTAATTTCAGTTTATTGTAAATTTTCTGACATCATTTCAGTGCTTAAAGCCAATAATATGCCTCCATTCCATCCCTATGATCACAAGATCATAATTACTGGCCATGCTTCAGCAACCAGCCTAGTTTACTCTCTATTGAAGAAGGAATCTTCCACACTTCAAGAATACATTATTAGGGCATACCAAAGTTATCAAAATTGTCATTATAAACCCGCTATTTTTTTGACCAAACCCGCCATTTTTAATGGTGGGTTTCTGAAATACAGATACCCCCTAACTGGTGTATTTCAAAATAGCCGGTTTCATGAAAATGGGGGACTCCAAACATAAAACACACCATTTATGCACCATCATCCATCCACCATCCATCCCATGAAAAACACCCATCCACACCTCCACCTCAGCAAACCCATACCAATCCCATCTCCATTGCATCACACACATCTCATCTCAATTGCTTCACATATTTATTGATTCACACCTCCATTGCTTCACAAAAATCTTATCATCATCTCATCACCCCACATCACATCACCATCTTTCTCAACATTTCCAATCACACTTCCCAGCAGCAAGTTGAAAACACAAAAAAGCTGACTGAAATTTTAACCAATGGTCCACTCCTTCCTCCTCCTCACCAAAAATACTCACCCACAACCTCCACCTCACCCATCAACTCCACCTCACCCACCACCTCAACTCCTCCTTTGGTTGGAACCCCTGGTAAGCCCCCTTCCCCCTACTCCTCATCCTCCTGCTCTTCCTGCCCCTCATTTTTTTCTGATACTTTGATCATTCAACCTATAGGTACCCTGACACCTCCTTGCTCAATCCGCCAGTTAAGCTATCCCCCTCCTCCTCTTCCTTCTCTGCCACCACTGCCATCCGCTTGCAATTGATTTCATCAAGGACCCCCCCTTGTCCTCCTCTGCTGCTGCTGTCTGCTTGCAATTGATTGCAGCAAGTTCCCCTTTGTAGCCCTTCATTGGTGGCCTCACTTCTCAAGCTCTCCCATCAATCCAGCTGGCTCTCAACTGGTTTCAAAGATCTCAATCAACTCTTCAACCTCTCTTGCTTCACTCACTGCTCACCTTCTCACCTCCCACCACCACCTCCCCTCCTCCTCTGCTGCCAGCAGCAATCAATTGATTGATTGCTGGCGGCCTCCTCCTGCTCCCTTCTGCCACTGCTGGCAATTGATCAATTGATTGCAGGAGGCGGCCTCCTCCTCCTCCTTCTCTGCTGCTGCAGGAAATTGATTGATTTCTGCTGGTGAGGTGACCAATTTGGTACACCTCAAGAAAAGGGGCAAAAATTCAATTTTTTTTTCAGTTTTTTATCTTTATCATCAAAAAAAATAATTTTGTTGCTATGGGTACTTTTCCCCTTTTTTTCCTCCCAACTCCTCCCTGTCCTAGTGGTCTAGGAAGGGTGCTCAAGGATGCTTCAATCCCCAGGCTCTGTGTTCAATTCCCCCCCTTTCTCTTGCTTGACAGCCCTCTGACCATTTTTGGCCAAGGAGTGCATGCAAGCATTCTTGCTTGATTCATCCAATCAATCTTCCACCCTAATCATCCATCCGGTCACCCTTCCACACCCCCATCTCAACCATCAGCATCCAATGTTGCTCATATCCCTCATCCAATCCCTCCTCCCACTCTTATCCTTGCTTCTACCTATCCCCCTAGCCCCAAGGAACCTACCAAAAGCCTGTTGGTTGTCTCCAAAGATCTGATTGATATTGTCCCATGTCCCTCTAAGGAGTCTGATGATTACAAATTTTGGAGGCCTCAATCCCATTCCACCCGCTAGATAGACTCTGGAGGCTACGCAAAAAGTTCCTCAGTACATACTTGTTAGGTCTAGGCAAGCATGCAAATTGAGTCTTGGAGTGAAGATCCCCCTGAACTACAATCTGCTCACCAAATCAAATTCAAAATGTTCAACATCAAACTTGGCATATTCTCAGACCAACCATAGAACCCTGCATACTCTCAGGCTATTGATGTCCACGTTCTCTCTCACCATTGATCTCTGCGGCCTCCTCAAATCCCTCATCAGCAACAATAACAATGACCACCATCAACTTTTGACATGTTTTTTTGCATTTTCCTACTCATCCTCCAACACCTATCAGCAACAAGCAGACAGAAGTCAACGGTTCTCATAATTGGTCACTCCCTTTGATCTTCCCACCACCATCAATCATCCCATTTTCCAGGCGGATTGCTTTCCTCAGCATGTTTTGCTTTCCTCCGCGCGGCTTGGTGCCATTCCCCTTGCTTGATCCCCCTTCCCTTGAGCCTCTTTCATCCATCACTACAGTTGCGGAGCCATTTTTGCGGGCGCTCTCCAACTTGCTGACACCCATCAGCAATGGCTCCGCACCTTTTTCATCCTATTTTCATCTGCTGCCCGCTCCTGTCCTTGACGGGGGCTGGTTTCCTTGTTTTCTCAACTATTTTTTTTGATTTTTGAAATCATCCTGTTGCTTTTGTGTGTTGTTTTCATTACTAAGTTCCCTTGTTCATCCTCAATATATATATATATATATATATATATTTCTGCTTCCATTTGTAGTAATCTCTTGTAAATAGTATACAGTTCTTTTTTCTATGAAAGGAGGGTCTCTCCCCTGCCTTGTGCCCATATATCATCATCTATCTATGATCCATCCATTATTTTTGAAATCAATAAATCCATGGGGTCCATCCCCTTCATCTGAGCATCTCATCATTCTTATCCTGGGTATATCTTTTAATTTCCCCTTTATCATTTGAGCCTCCATACTCAATCCTTTGATCTGTCCTCTGTGACCGGATCCTTATCACCAACCAATAGCCTTTCTGGTTGAAGAAGAATTCATTGGGTTGAATTCTTGAGTGTGTTAAGCCACTCCGTTGATCCCTTTCTCCAACTGCTTTGGTCCTGATCATTCATTTGATTGTCTTTCCAGAACCAGTCATGTTTGGCTGAGAGGTTTCTTTAAGTTTGAAACCTGGAGTGTTAAAATTGCCTTTATTCCCTTAAAGTTGAATTCTGCCACACTATTCTTGAGTCCCTTGAGAATTTTTGGGTCTTTCTGGTTTAAATTTGTTGCTGCTTTGCTTCTGGAGCTTCATAGAAAAAATTGCTTTTCTTTTTACATTCACCCACAGTTATCTGGTACCCTTCAAGCACTTGATTGTGGAGAGTTGGGCAGGTTTGTTGAGAACCTGGGGGTTGGTTGGGATTGAGTTGATATTTCCTAATCTTCTGCTGATGGCCAGAGTTATGAGCTTGTGGGAATTGTTACTTACAACTGCCTTGTTCTATTGAACTCTGAACAAAATTTAAACTTATTTGTTCAAGTCTTTTCCTGCACCATCTTGCCCCAGATAGTGTTGTCTTCCATTGCTACCAAATACTTTCAAACTAATCCCTTCCATTGATTCTTCATTCATAAGGTTCTGGACCTTGATTCCAGTTACATTTAAATATTTTTGTAACTCTTAGGAGGGCAGCCTAAACAGCACCTTTACCCTCCACAGAACTGCCTCTGGCTCAGAAATGTCTGGAGTCTTACACCAGTGGCCTCCTCCTCCTCTGCCTTTGCCAGAAATTCATGGATTGATTGTGGGCGGCGGCCTTTGATGGAAAGATGTGATTGCCTGTGGATGAGACCCAATGGATGATATGACCATACAAGGTACACTTGTTGTACAGGTACTGTGATGAGCAGATGGTGAGCTTGTATGATAATTGTGGTGAGCTGGGATGATAATGGTGAGAAAAGCGTGATTAGATGATGAGGCTAAGTGTTTGGAAAGGCAAATTGGCCCATGTGGCAATGGCACACTTAGCTAATTAGTGGTTAAAGCATCAGTCATCAATGTTGGGGTCATGGGTTCAGATCCCATAGTGTGCAAAATTTTGGGTTGTAAAACTGCCACTGCCCGCAAAATTTTATACAACAAGTTGAATCCCTTCTTTATCCTCACCCCAAGCACAGTAGGTGCCTGGGAGTGAATAAGATGGGAGGAGATTATTTGAAAAACATACGGAGGCGTGGAATTGCCAATAAATTTCCAATTGATCTCTCAATTGCTCTCCAATCAATCTCTCAATCAATCATGAATCAGTTGAGCAATTGATTGGAAATTTATTACTAGATTGATTTGCAATCAATCAAGAAATCAATTCCCATGGGGTATCAATTCAAGTGAAGTTTATAACATGAATTGAATCCCTTCTTGATCCTCACCCAAATTGTAGTATGTGGATGGGAGGAGATGATTGGAAAAACATACAGAGACAGGGCAAGAATAGGGTTTTTCAGCATTGGCTAAAGGGGCAATGTTTGGATTTATAGTTCTTGAATCCCTCCTGCATCTTTTTGGATGAAAGATACAGCCTACCTTTGGCTTTATTTTTCAGTTCATTTGCAATCAGGAGATAACCATTAAACTTAGACCATGGAGGTTGGCCAACTTGTGTTTCATTGTCAGATCCAAAGCAAGCGTCATAGTTGGAGGTAATTTAGAGCCAGTTTACCAGGATGATGTCATCAGCTCTCTTGAGGTGACTTGAGCCTTTGGAAGCTGATGGGGTAGTATTTTTGGATTTTGAGTTCCTGGGGGATCTTTGCTTTGGTCCATTGGATTGTTTAGTGGACTTGCAGGGGGAGGTTTTCTGAGGGGCCATTTGAAAAGAGTAAGAGGGATTTAGCAATGAAGTGATGAAGGGATTTGTTGAAAGGGGCAATGAAGTGATGAAGCAATGAAGAAATTAGAGTTAGGATGTGATGAAAGCAGGGCTGAAGTGATGAGAGAATGGATGTGATGAAAGCAATAATGTGTGAGAAAGTGATAAGAGTGATGAAGCAATGAGATTGATGAAGTGATGAGGTGAGAAAGTGATGAGAGTGATGAAGTTATTAGGATAGAAATGAAGAGATGAACAGCAATGAATCAAATTTTTCGATGAGTTTGGAGGTAGAATTTTTCCAATGACTTCAGAGGTTGAAACCAGGGGTGATGATGTGGAATGATGGGTTGGGGCGGTGAAAGCCTTTAAGTACTTTATTTGAAAAAAACCATTTATTTTCAGGTAACTTTGACACGTCTGATGTGAAATAAGTGGGGTTTTTTGATTGTTAATGGCAGGTTTGGGTTGAAACCCGCCATTAAAAAATGGCAGGTTTGCTTAACTTTGATATTACCTATTTTGGAAAATTTATTGAAAGTATTTCTTTGACCAAGAAAGTTAAACACCAGCTCTTCTGTAATAATTTTTCCTGAAAAGGATGGTAGGATTTGTCTTTGTTTTGAATACAGTAAACTTGATCAGGTAACCCAGAAGAATTCCTATCCAGTTCTGCCCATGTTTTATCTTCTTACACTTTTCGATGGAGATACTTATTTCTTGAATTTAGACCTTTGGGGTGCCTATAACCTGATTTGCATTGCTAAAGGTCATGAATAATTGAATGCAATGAGAACATGGTTTGAAAGTTATGAGTAAACTGTT